>VYZR01079070.1:3984-15926 GCA_013400675.1 Oxylabes madagascariensis | reverse complement strand
AGTAGAGCAGGTGTGTGCTCCAGAGGGAGAGGGATGTGTGGTGCTGAAGGAGCATCAGTTTCCTCTGCGGTGGAATGTTGAGCTGCCTGCCTTGTCCCACCCCTGGGCTTGTCCCACCCCTGGGTTTGCTCCCACTGGAAAAGCAGGATGCCCTTGCTGGACCTGGATCACTGGGGGTTCCTGTTCCTCCTCCCCAGAGCAGCTCTGTTGGGAAGGGAGGAATCAAAGATGTAAAAACAGAGTAATGTTCCAGTAGCTCTCGTGCTGTCGCGTTGCTTGTGATGGTTTGGGTTTTGTTTGGGGTTTTTGCAGAACTTGGAGGAGTTCTGTGGGAATCCACTGGTTTATTTTTGCCCACCAGCACTGAAATGTTTGAGTGTTGGCTGTTAAAAGTGCAGCTTCTTTTTCTTGTCCTCATGGAGAGCGATGGGGTGGCAGGTCAGGTGAGAAGGTGTGATATCCATAAATGCTTTTCTTTGTTTGCTTCACTTCACCAGTTTGAATTATTGAACTTAAAACGTTTTGAAAGTGAAATGGCTGTTGTCTCTCAGAAGAGTATGAGGTGGTTGTCTGTATTTAAAAAAAAGGCACTAGATGATTTTTTTCTCTGCTGATTGGGTTATTTCGTGCTGTCTGTGTCCCAGAACATTTTATTAATCTCTTTTTGGTGCTAATTCATTTTCTCTGGATTAATACTATCCTCTTTCAGGATTCAAGACCAGATTATTCTTAAGGCCTTTGATTAGGAACAAACTGTGGTGAAGCAATGATTAAATCTGAGTTTGCTCTGTTGCCTTACATGTTTTTATTGGTTATCAGCTCCTTCTCCTTCATTGCTGACACTCAGTGTTTGCTCTCCCTGTTGGGGCAGCGGAGCCAGGGCTTGGGTTCAAGAGGTCTCCTGGAAATCTGGATTATGCAAGGTCATGACTGGCTTTAAAGCAACTTTTCTAACCTTGTTTTTCCCCTGGGGAGCACTTCTTTCCCCAGTTCAAGCCTGTCCTATCCAGCTGACAACGTCAGTTACTTCAAAAACGTTGTTTTTTAAGAAAAGGAAACAGAAAAATGTAATGGGGAAGCTGGAAGGTGGAGAAAGCTGTAAAAGGGCAGAGTAATGTGGCTTTAATACTCTCCTGGCCTGTTGAACAGCTCTAAGGAGGAAAATGGTGTTTCACAGGATGGGAAAAGTGGGATCCTTACCGTGGGATTCAGGGTTTGCTTACTGTGGGGATTTTTGTTCCAGAACAATCTTACAGCTTGGGGTTTAAATTACACAGGCGAGTCAATAAAACGGAAGCAGTTAATGCTTGAGTGCATTAAAAAAACATAAGTTTCTCTGATTATTTCTTTTCTGTGAGAAAACGTTCAGGTTGTTTACATCAGGAATTGTCTCCTGGATGTCAATCTGCTGCTCTCCCCTTCACTCTGCAATAGCACCAGTGCATTTTTAACAATGCAGTCGTTCCCACAGCAGCCTGCTGCTGTCAGAAACCCGCATTTCCTATTCATCAGGAAGTTAGGGAAGCATACTTCTCGTTCATTTTAATTTGGCACGAGTCAAACATTTTAAAAATCTACAGGCTTGACGAAGTATTCCTTAAATGCTCTTTGGTGCTACAAATACCTTGATCAAAGCACAGCCAGCAGAGCAGGGCTGACGGAGCCGTGTTTGAGTTGGCAGAGGAGGGGAGGTGAACTGGGAATTGTCTGCAGTTCTGAACTTCCACAGCTCTGAAAAGAGGAGCTGGGAATCAAATGTTGCTTCACCCCCACCTCGGTGTTAATTTTTCCCAAATTGATCCAATCTTCACTCATTTGGTGTCCTTCAGCCTGGCTGCAGGTCCTTACCCTGTTATTGTGGGCTCTGAGCTGCAGCCTGAGCTCTGCTAAGAATTAATCAAACCTGGCCAGGATCACTTTGATCTCCTGAGTTTCTGGCACCAAGAAGGGTTTCTGGAATTTCTGGAGGAAATAGCAAAGGATCTGCTCAGCCAGTCCTGTTTGTCATTCACACCCCAGCACTTTCTGCTGCTCCCTTCCACCTGCTGTCCCCCAAAAGGAAACAAGTCCTTTTTAAAAAAAAAAATCTCTCTTAATTGAAGAGTGCTGTGTTTTGAAAGTGGAGGTTCTCACTGAATTTCTTTCCAGATCAGGCCATTTGAAGAAATAGATTTTTATTTTCTTCAGGGTGAGGGTATGGCTTCAGAGCTAAGGGGTTTTTTTTTATTAAAAAGTAGTATTTAATGTGTTTCTTTTGTAGCTTACACTGATTGTAATACAAAGAATTATAGGCAGTGAAATTTCCTTTTATCTCTTTGTTTGTGGTTAATAAGTCCTAAAATTCTGTCCATTCTCTTTATCTTAATTAAAATGTTGATTGTGATTACTTCTGGCTGATGAAAACACACAATTAAAACTTAGCTGAGTGACTTGGGTGAGAAAATCCGATAAATGTGCAGCAATTCAGTTCCTGTGTGTGCCCAGTGGGTTAAGGGACAGTTTATAACCCCTACCCTCCTAGGTACATAAATGAAACCTGCTTTAGGGAGAGCTCTGACATGCTGTGATGGAAATCCAACAGGAATATCCTTGTGAATCCGTCAGGATCTCAGCAAAGCTCTCTGTGCAGAGAGCTCAGACAGGGGAACTCTGTCCCTGCCTCCTCAGGAGTGGCTGTGAGCAAAAAAAACCCTGCAGTGTTGGTTAGAGGATTGTTTCATCCCAATGAAAGTGTCTTCCTCACCTTAAATAGCCAGCTGTTGGCTTTAAATATATGATGCAACAGCAGTAATTACATTTCAGATGTGAATATATTAATTATGTAGTGCCTCTAAACCCATGCGTATCCAGCTTTGATTAAGGCTCAATTTAAATATCAAAAGTAGTGCAGAGCCATGTCTGTGGGAGAGGGCTTTTCTGCCTGCAGAGATCAGAAGTGGCACAAGTTGGCTGAATTTGGGTGTTTGGGGAAGGAGGAAGCACAAGGTGGGACTTACCTGAGTGAAGGTTGGGCTGGTTTGGGAATGATCCTGGAGCGTCACACGGGGATTCTGGTGAACCTGCTGGAAGCCAGGCTGCTCTGGAAGGGAAGGAAGATCCTGCACAAGGACAGGGGCAGTGGGACTCTCATCCAAGAAGCTGCTTTGCATTTTGCTCTGGGACAGCAAGTGGAAGTGAAAAGGGGAGCAGAGAAGGACAGAAGCCACGGGGTGAGGAGGGACAGCCAGAGGAGCCCCGGCTGCTGAGCCCAGGATCATTTCCACCAGCACAGCAGAGCTCAGACCTGCCCTCTCCTCTCACCCTGCCTCCTCACCTTTCCTGCTGCCAGTTTCCAGCTCGGATAAATGAGCCCAAATTGCCTTTTGAAGGTTTTCCCGTGTTCCAGAGGGACCCAGAACCCGGCCGGCAGATGGATTTCAGCGGCGTGTTTGTGCTTTCTCACATCCTGACTTAATTTGATGTCGCATTTAAAATGCTAATGGCCACACTCTGAATTTGGAGCATCAGAGGGAAGCTTCACACCAGAAAAACGCTGAATTTGCCACACAAAAGGAAACGTTATTAATTGTGATGCCGTTGCCCTTTGTGCCTGTGTGTTTACTTGATGGAAGCATCTTGACTGTGGAGCTTTCTCCTTGAAGCCTGATTTGAATGGAGTATACAGCTGGATTGCCCCAGGGCCTTGTAACAATTTATAGTCTGCATGGAAAGGCAGAAGTGCATAAAAAGACAGTTGTGAAACGCTGCTAGTGCCCTGTAATAGAAAATCTGGGTATGATGACCTTGGCTGCGTGGGCCTCCGGGATCGCTCTGCTCTGATCCGAAGGATTATAAAATGGAAAGCGTTGCGTCTCACCTGCAATAAAGGAGGACAAAAAAATCAAAAGGAACTTGTTTTTCTAAATGATGCACTTCATGCTTCCTCTCCTTCGCGTTCCTCCTGCATATGGCCTTGCATTTTAGCAACCGTGTTAAATTTACATCTGTTATTCTCCGCACTGTTACAGGAGCCGGGGTTTTTGCATGCAAAGATCTGGGTGAGGTTTCTGTAGCCACAAGCATTTATGTATTTAAAAGCCTCATTCTGTTTGCAGATGAATTGATGTTCTGTTCCTGAACTGCAGCTGAATTAATTTGTGGCAAATTTTTCCTGGCCAGTTCCGAGGCAGCGTGACCTTTCCTTTTTGGTGTGGAAAAAATGCTGATTAATACAGATTTTTTTTTTTCTCCCCTGCTTCTCCAGATTCATCGCTCCTTCTACGGCCAAGAAAAGGCAAAAAAGATTTTCTCCTTCCTCCAAATCACTGCTAAACCTTTTTAAGGCGAGGTTGGACAGGGTTTGGAGCAAGCTGGAGCAGTGGGGAAGGTCCCTGCCCATGGCAGGGGTGGCTCTGGATGGATTTTCAGGTCCTTCCCAGCCAAGCCAAGCTGATTCCCTGGCTCTGGAAATGCTGCCCTGTGGCTGCTCAGTTTGCCATTAAGGGCCAGAGCAGCCTCGCTAATAGGAGCCAGACAGATGAGGAGCACTGAATTATTTAAAATAAAAAATTTAGCCTGCAAATGAGATTGGCTTTTATGTCTGATGTGCAGCGGGTGGAAGGGCTGCAGTGACTGCAGTGGGGCAGGTGTGGGGCGGGAGGTGGGGATGGAGATGTGGGTGCAGGGTTTGCAGGAGTGATGGAGAATCGGAGGTGACAGTTTAAGGATTGCATGGCAGGGGCTGCTCAGTGATTAAATCCACTGATGCTGTCACTGAGCCGTGAGGCTGCAGATAACATTCTCTCCCTGTGCTGGAAACAAGAATCAATACAAACTCCTTGACAGGGGCTAAATTATTAAATAGAGCCTTCCTTACAATGTTTCATTATCTGGGATTTACCTCAGCTGGTGATTTGTCAGCAGCGCAGGGAGATTTGCTGGGTGTTTTGTATTAAAATAATTCCAGATGCATATGAATCCATTTTGATAATTCCCCTCCTTTTTACAGTGCTTCTCTGTGTATTTTTTTTTTTGGTTGCTATTACCCAGATGCCACTTTGAATTCTCACACAGATCCTAAGCTGTGCTGCACACAGTGAGGTTGGGGCTTGTCACATCTGTGTAAAAATAAATTCTTTTTGTATGGCAGACTGTTCTCTAAGTGCTGCTTTCAGGCTGTTAAATTAGCAGGGGATTTGCAGTGTCTCTCAGGTGAGCTTCAGAATTGAGGGAAGAGGCATGAGGCTGCTCTGTGGATTTATGGGAACTGGAGTTTCACTGGACTCAGCTGAAATATAGAGCAACATTCTTTTTATTTTATTGTACATCTTCTGAGGGAAGGCAGGAGCAGGAGCCATCCATTCTGAGGCAGCTAAGGCAGCATATTTTGCATTCCCAAGGTGCTCGGGGCTGCGTGGAGATGCTGTGTTCAGACCTGGCCGAGATCTGTAATTTCATCAGTGCCATTATTTCGTCAATTAACCAACGTTTAACGTTTTTTGTGAGATTTTGGGGTTGTTCTCCTGAGTAGCCTCGACAGTGCAATGCCCCAATGCAACTGAATTAATTCCTGCAGAGCTGCAGTGTTATGTCACAATTACATCATGGCCTTTTGGAGAGGCAGAGTGCTCATATTTGGAGGTTTAAAGCAGATGGCAGCATTGTTCAGAGTGAGCATTAAACAGCTGGAAGTTAAGGCTGTATTTGTGTTTTTTAGGGCTGGAATCCAGCTCTGCCTCCATTCCTTCCATATGGCCTGGATCTTTGCGATTGCAATCCCGACCTTACAACTTAGGGGCTACATAAAAAAACCCCAAACACACATATAAAACAGCAAAACAAACAAACAAAAAACCTTCCCACAGAATAATCCCCGGGGGGGTTGTTTGATTTTTTTTTTTTCCTTTTAAATGTGCTTGCCCTGTTTGTTTTTGCCCCACTTGGCATCCAGCAGTTGGAATTTTCGTGCCTGGTTTGTTGGCACAGGAGCACTGGAGGCTGCCTGGAGGCTGTGGGGGATTATTTCCCCCCAGAAAAGGCTCCTGGGCTAGCATTGATTATTTTGTTAAGCTTTTTGTCATGACAGTGTGGTCCTCACCACCTTTAGCTTTTTTATTTTACCTTTCTGCTATCTTGTTTCTTCCCCCTTACCCCAAGTAAACCTGATTCCTACACCTGTGCTGAGATAATTGAGTGCTAAATAAATCATTGCGTGCCAGCTGGAAAATATGGAGAAAAAAAATGTTATCTCTAGCTTTTAGGAAAAAAAAAGTATCAAATTGTACATTAACTGGGTTTTATGTAGCAAGAGAAAATGGAGTTAGAATAAATTTAGCCATGTCCTCTGGTGTTGAATAGTGAGAGCATCTGTCATGTTTAATAATGCTTCTGACCTTTAGGATTATTGAAGTTGAAATTTTCTCTCTGGTCATTTGGGGGTACTTGAGCACTGTCAGATTTCCTGTGTCTCTGCTCAGCCTCCAAAGGCACGTTGTTATGCTTTGTGAGCTGCTGAAGATAATTCATTAAAGGAATTTGTTTTCCCGCGTTCAGAAGGGTTTCCTTGAGGAATGTGAAATGTCACAGTGGCCACTGAATTCCAGTGCGTGTCCCTTCCCTCAGGGATGTGCTTGGATTTGCTCTTTAAGGTGGAGGTGATGCTTTTCATGCTCCTGTGGCCATGAAGGGCTCAGTGCAGGTTTTGGGGGTCTGGGACCCCCCAAAGCTCCCAGTGCCGGCAGCCCTGGGCTCGCAGTGTGTCCTGGCAGGGGAGGCTGAGCTTTGGGACCCCTCTGCCAGGAGGGTTCATCTGGGGGAGGTCATTAATGCTGGGAAAGGTCTCTGAGAGGGACAGAGGAGCTGGCACAGGGAGGGGAAAGGGTGTGGATGTTCTCTGAATTCTTGTTCTGTGCCTGAGTGGCAGGAAAGGGAAAATCTCCCTTTTTGTAATACCTGGTGTGTGCCTGAGTGGCAGGAAAGGGAAAATCTCCCTTTTTGGAATACCTGGTGTGTGCCTGAGTGGCAGAAAAAGCAGAATCTCCCTTTTTGGAATACCTGGTGTGTGTTTGGGTGGCAGGAAAGGCAGAATCTCCCTGTTTGGAATACCTGGTGTGTGTTTGGGTGGCAGGAAAGGGAAAATCTCCCTGTTTGGAATACCTGTTGTGTGCCTGAGTGGCAGGAAAGGCAGAATCTTCCCTTTTATTCTGCAGGGACTGATGGAGCCTCTTAGGAAAACGCTTCAAGTCAGCTCCACCTTGTGCCTGTCTGGCAGAGCTTCAGGTGCTGCCAGGCTGGGTTTGTCCCCTGCAGGGCCTGGTGTCACCTCTGGCAGCCAGGGATGTGATGGATCTGCATTTTTGACACTGCAGTCACTGAACACTAATCCACGGAGAATTTGGACTCGTAATTTTGATTAAAGTGATTGATTTTTAAAGCAGCCTCAGTTCGTTTTGGGCCATTAGAGGGTATTTGAAAGGAAAATAACTCTTTAATTAAATTAGTAGAGTGTAAGCATCCTGCTCTGCTTTCTAAGCAGAACTTCTGGGGGGTTTTAAATCATCTTCCCTTCAGTTGTTTGTTGGCACATTTTAAGGTTAAAAGTGATGCAAAATTATTAAAACCTACAAACTCGTGCTGAGCAACTCTTAAACTTCAAATCAAGTTTTTCTTTTGGGAAAACACCCAAGTTATGTTGTTGTGTAAAGCAATTCTTGTCCATCCACCTGGATGTGATATTAATATACCCCACGGAAGGAATGCTGTGTAAACAACAAAGGGCTTCCCTTTTATTTGTAAAACAGCCTTTTTAGACTACAAACACGTCTAAAACGTTCCGTTTATAGAGAGAATCAAATAAATAAGATAAAAGAATATATATGTTTCAGTGCTGTGGAATAGAAAAGACATAATTTATGCTCTGTGTCTCCCGTCGTTGCGATTAGTGACCTGAGGCTGTTGAACTTCCTCTTTATGGATGGGGGAAATGCTGTGACAGTTTTCAAGGGAATTGCTCTCTTTGAGTTTAAAGAGATGAAAATGGGTCTGCTAACAAGGACCAGCTTCAGCGGGTGCTTTCATATTCCTCGTGTTTAAAAAAAAAAAAAAAAAAAAAAAGAGGAAGGCAAGAAAAGAAAAGGCAATTGGGTGCTTTGATATGTGTGAACCGCAGGACCCTGCCAGGCAGAGCTGCAGAATGTGGAATATCAGACAGGGCTGCAGGGAGTCTGCAGGAAGGTGTTCCCTGGGATGCTTTCTGCCAGGTCTGTGCATGAGAAGATTGAGAAAGGCGTTTTCCAAGGGGGGAGCTGCCATTTGGTGCCAGCTTTCCTGTTCTGAGGTGTTGTAGTGCTTCCCATGCTGGTATTCAGGACACTTCCCAGACCCAGGAATTCTCTCCCTGTGCTGGGCTCTTGGTGCAGGGTGATGCTCACCAGCCTGGACTGGGATTTAGAGCTCCCCTCCCTCAGCTGGGGCAGATCTGTGAGGAAATACCTGAAAACTGCATCCTGATTTCAGGCGTGGCTCAGAACGTGAACTCTTGGGGTTCTGAGCTGGTTTGGACCTTTGGAGCTGAAAACTTCACGCTCTGAAGCACAAAATTCCATTAAGTGTGGGGAAATATCATCATAAATCTCTGCTCTGGAGGTGATTAAACCAAGGGGCTGTTTGTTACTAAAGACACTGGGCCAGGAAAACAAACAGCTGGGAGCACATCTGGAGCGTGGCTGCGTCTGAAGCAGGCACGGTAAATATTGAAATTTGAGCTAATACTGCGTTATATCACAGATTAATTTATCGTGTGCTCCTTGGGAAGCACTTGTAGGACGAGTGCTGCAGTTCACACCGGTTCAAGTGCCAGAAAATGGCTTTGGATCTGTCAGTGCTGCTTGTGCCAGTGCATGAATATTTTAGTTCACTCTTCCGAGGTACTGAGCGCTCGGGGAGCTCCAGGCCCTTTCAGGTCAGGTTCCCAGGGAGATGGCACAGCCAGAGCTGCAGGCAGCTGAAACATGGGCTGCAGGATTGATCTGAGCAGGCTTCTCCCCTGGACTGGTGTGTCACACAGGGCAGAGCTCCTCGTTTGATGACATAATCTCTGACACTTCCATCTGCACAAAGACAGGCGCCTGCTCGGCAGTTTGAAGAGCCAAGTGCATGGAAGGGTTAAAAACAATTTTCTGAGAAGGTTGTGTTTGGTAGAAGGAAGCTGATGTAAATCATGAACCCTCTCTAAACCGTCAAACAGAGTTTTATACAAATTTTCTGAATGACTTTTAGTCATTTTTCTGTTTTGAAGGTTCCCTGCCAGTTCCTGCATTTCTGGGTGATGGTAGCACACAGAATCCTCCTGTTTGCGTTTGAAGAGCCAAGTGCATGGAAGGGTTAAAAACAATTTTCTGAGAAGGTTGTGTTTGGTAGAAGGAAGCTGATGTAAATCATGAACCCTCTCTAAACCGTCAAACAGAGTTTTATACAAATTTTCTGAATGACTTTTAGTCATTTTTCTGTTTTGTAAGGTTCCCTGCCAGTTCCTGCATTTCTGGGTGATGGTAGCGCACGGAATCCTCCTGTTTGCAGGGAGTCTGTACAGAACTGGCTGTGATGGTGCCCTTGGGGTAAATCCTTGTGCCCAGGGCAGGGGGAGAGGCAGCACCCCTCATTCCCAGAATTTCCCATTGCAGGAGGATTCCGGAGTCAGAGCCTCGGAGTCTGGCACTGATGGGTTCCATCCAGTGCCTCCAGTAATAGAGGAAATTAATTTGAGTTCTGCACGAGGACTGAGTGGTTTCTGCTGCTTGGGCTCAAAGCTTTCTGCTGCTGGACCTGGGAGTGAATTAACACCTTGACTTCTTTAATAGAAGTTATTAGTGGCTTCATTTGTTGAGGTTGTAATGCTGTGGTGATTATATGGCCCAAGACAAATGATTAACTTTGGAACTGTGTGCTAGCTTGGCTGCCTGTGTTCTCTGTAATTCAAACCAGAGTGCGCATGGTGGCCAGGGGATGTGCTGGGGTTTAAAAACCACATTTCTTTATTCCAGAGCTGCTTTTCTTGTGGACCATCTCAGTTGTCTGTATGTTCACACCCAAGAAAAGTGTTTTTTTTTTTTATTTGTATCTCTCTCTCCCAACTTTTCCTTTGAGGTTTTTTTCTCTTCCAGCAGGTAAATGCATCCCGTTTATCCTCAGTGTAGTTATTTCTGATTTTAGTGTTTTCAATATCTGGCTATTTCCAGATGAATGGAGAGCATCTTTCCAATCTTTCGATTTAGATGAGATTGCGGCCTGTGGAGCTGGTTTGGGGTATGTTTATTTAGTACTGATTTACATATAAATACAAAATAAAACTCTAGAGCCCGGTGTTGCTAATTTGGCCTTTGATACAGGGGCAGCCGGCACCGATCTGTGTTAGAAATTCCCTGTGTGGCGAGATACGGTCGTGTCTCCTGCAAATTGACATTTTTTAAGATCGCTGCTTTGTTTCCTTGATGAGCTGCTCTGGGTGTTGCCCATTAATTACTGGCAGGGATTTTGATGAGGCTGTGCCTGGCCCTGTTTGCTCAGCCCCCTCCTGTGAGTTCTGTGTGCAGAGCTGGTTTTGCTCTGCAATCGTCTTTTTTTTTTTGCTGTTTTGGAACATCAGCTGGTCGATAACACACATGTGGGGGCAGTTCCTGAGAAGATGTAAACATTTCAGTAAGTGACCATTCCGTAAGTAAATTGCATCCTCTGGGGAGCTGCACAAGGAAACATTCACTTTCCAGGCATTTATTTTCCAAACACACTTTGTTTCCTCGTTTGCTTTTGTGGTGAAACAGCCAAGCCGCAGGATCTGGCTGATCGGTGCATTTTCTTGCCTTTTCTTTTTCAAATTTCCAGCCCCAGCCTGTTGGCAAAGGTGCTTTAATTTCCCTGCTCTACAATTCCCCTGCCCATGAGGTGATGTTTTAGCAGGCAGTGACTGTTCAAACTCCGGGCTGGGTTTGCAGAGCAAACTGGCTCCTGATTGTTTTATCCTGCAGCTCTTGGTGTGTCTTTGTTCAAAGGTAAACCCCTCCGCGAGATGGTAAAGAAAATGTGGCCTCTTGATATTTAAAAGGTGAGAAATCTATTTAAACTGTGTGGGATGGCTTCGAATGGCCCCCACTGCTGAGTGCTGCTTGTTTTAATAGAAGTGATAAATACTGTGGCTGGTGCTGCTCTGCAATTAGATCTGAGCTATGTGCTATAAATGACATTTAATGGCAAATGTCAGGCGGGGCCCGAATGGTATCTTCATTTCAGTGCTGTGCTGCTTTGGCACAGTGCTGAAAACACCTTAATGGAATTTAATTACCGGAGCATCCGTTCAGCGATCACTTAAATGCATTTGTGATCCCATTAGGGGGTGGCTCCTGGGGCTGTGCTGAGCAGGGGCTGCTCAGGAGGGTCCCTGGAAATTCTGGGTCAGCAGCTCCCTCCCAAAGGCAAAATCTGTGGTCAGAGCGGGGCAGAGAGCAGGAGCAGGGATGCTGTGATCACAACCAGTGCTTACTTACTGCTTTCTCTCTCAGTGCTTTTAATTACAGCCCGTTAATGACCCTGGGTGTGCATTCTGGGGTGTTCGTGCAGCAACAGCAGAGATGTGGCACCTCCACGGCCTCACCTGGATGAATTTATGGGAAATATGGAGTTGGGGATTTATTGTGGAGTGGGATTTCCCTCCCGGCTGGGTGCAGTGTCATACCCTGTCTGAGTGCTGGCAGCACCTTCAGCTGGACAATCACCTGGAATTCCACATGTGGGTGGGAAAATAAACCCAGGAAACCTGGATGGGGAAAAAGGAAACGGAGCAGAAAGAGACCACAAAGGGATTAAATGAGGTACTAAGCAATGACCCATAACCTTCAAGATCTTATCATAGTTTTATTTTAAGCCAGTCAGGTTTTAAGCATAACTGCTTTTTTTTTTTTTTTTTTTTTAAA
>VYZR01079056.1:2527-25288 GCA_013400675.1 Oxylabes madagascariensis | reverse complement strand
CAGACATAAATGGGATGCCCTGGCAGCCAGACGGGTGTCACTTTTTCATTAATTTTTGAATATCTTGTGCAGTCAAGGGGAGCAGAAAATCAGCCCTTTTGGAGGCTCACCTTATGCGAATTTGCTCTGGTGAGAGTGACTCAAAAAGAGCAGATAGAATTTTTAGAAGGAACGTATTCTTTGCAAATTTGGGCGTTGGAGGAGTTAGGTGCATTGATTCAGCAGTGATTCCCCCTGCTTGACCTGTATAAAAGCAAAACCTACAGCTGTAGCTTTCTATGAATACATTAAGTTGTGCAAGTTACTCTCCCAGCACAAGTCTATTACAGACACCATTGCTCTGCAATTTTAACATAACTGATCCAACCAGTCCTTGAAGGAGCATTTCAGAACACAACTGCTGCTTAAACAGCACTGCTCATTTAATGGCTGGTGCAGGAAATGTGTGCTTTTTGCTGTAGGTTTTGTATCAGGCCAAGGCACACACCTCTCATCCCCTGGGTAAAAGGACTGAACACATCTGAAAAGGACCTGCAGCTCCACCACCTCAATCCTTGCTGAATCGGTGCTAACAGCCTGAAGTAGGGACAACAATAATTTCAACTGTGCCAGGCCATTAAACTATTGCTCATTCGGCATCCTATTAGCAANATGCGAATTTGCTCTGGTGAGAGTGACTCAAAAAGAGCAGATAGAATTTTTAGAAGGAACGTATTCTTTGCAAATTTGGGCGTTGGAGGAGTTAGGTGCATTGATTCAGCAGTGATTCCCCCTGCTTGACCTGTATAAAAGCAAAACCTACAGCTGTAGCTTTCTATGAATACATTAAGTTGTGCAAGTTACTCTCCCAGCACAAGTCTATTACAGACACCATTGCTCTGCAATTTTAACATAACTGATCCAACCAGTCCTTGAAGGAGCATTTCAGAACACAACTGCTGCTTAAACAGCACTGCTCATTTAATGGCTGGTGCAGGAAATGTGTGCTTTTTGCTGTAGGTTTTGTATCAGGCCAAGGCACACACCTCTCATCCCTTGGGAAAAAGGATTTTGAACACATCTGAAAAGGACCTGCAGCTCCACCACCTCAATCCTTGCTGAATCGGTGCTAACAGCCTGAAGTAGGGACAACAATAATTTCAACTGTGCCAGGCCATTAAACTATTGCTCATTCGGCATCCTATTAGCAACTCTCAGCTTGAGTCAGATCTTGCAAGTTAATTTTATACAAAAGCAAACTTTTAAATCATCAGCAGGGGCTTGGGAGGCACCCCAGTCGTAGCTGGTGATGTTTGAAGCGCTGGGTGACCCTGGGCACACATAAGAGCTGGGATTTTTGCTCACCTGTTCCTTTTCTCCCAGCTGTGCACACAAGCTCCAGCAGAAACCCAGACTCCACCAGTTCTAGAAATTCAGCACCTCACCCTTGGGAGTCCCTAGCACAGTGCTGGCCACCACTGGAACCAGCAGCCAAACATTTCAGACAGGGAAGGGGTAACCTAATGAGCACAGAAGCCTCACAGCGGTGAAGGACACGGAGACACAAATTATTTCTGTAAAAATCGCCACTTTAATTAGGGAGAATGCATAATTTTTAGGCTTCGAGGAGGGCAGAGAAGAAAGAACCTTTGATGGCTGGGGAAAGGCAAGGGCAAAGTGTCTTCTAGTGGCTTGATGAATGAACAGGTCGCAGCAGCAGGGGGAAAGTCAGGGTTTCTGTGTTAGCTGATGAAAAGGTGTTTCTGTGAGCAACTACAAGGTGGGAGCAGGCCAGAGCCACTTTGGACTTTGCCTAAGGCTTGGGCAGTTTCAAAGACAATCTATCCACAAATTCCTGTGCTAATTGCTAAATCTACTTTTTTGGGGGAAGCCCAGCTTCCATTGCTCCATTACTGAAAAGTAATAAATTTTTTTCCAATATCTGTCTCCTACTGAAAACTCTTCCAAGTCAAGTTCTTCTGGAGGTTCACATAAACGAATATTTTCACAAAGGACTGTGAAAATACATCTAGAAAACTGTGTCAATTCTCATTCACTTTCCCAACTTTATCTTCCAGCATTGTTAAGAGCTTTTGTGAGCATACATATTTTTTATCTTGGAAAATAAAAGCTAATAAAGATGATAGACAATTAAAGAAGATAATGCAATGATTGATTCCTCATAACACCAGATGCAGAAGGTGCGTTCTGAAAGCTTTTTTTCCTTCTTGGGGAATTGAGCCATGGCTTAAATAAGAAAATAAACCCATATAAAGAACCCCAAAAATGACCATGAAAGAAAGATAAAGACTCTTCCCCTGATACTTTATCTGAGCACATGTGAAGAGAAGGAATAAAACTAAAGTGTGGCATAGTGAAACCATGTGAATTCAGAGGAAAAAAAAAAGGGAAAATAAAAGGGAAAAAGGAAAATACCTGTAATATATATAGTTCAGGTGTTGTGAGACCTATGACTATCCAGAGCAAGGCTGACTTATTTCAGTCAGCCCAGAAAATCCCTTACAACAGCATCCAGCCCTTCAAACTACCTCTCTGGAGTTCAGATTTTATAACAGGCCACCCTTCAAACCTCAGTGCAGCTGAGCAGTTCCATCACCTGGGGAACTCAGAGCTGACATCAGAAAAGGGGCCTCACTACCAGGTCCTCTGCACCTTTGACAAAATCTTTGTATTTCGTGGCTGCATGTTCCCAGGTCAGTGCTCACCCTCTATTGCTCTGGAGAAGAAATGTAAAAAAACCAACAAAGTCACTTGTGAGCAAACCCCTGTTGTGCAGAAACTGGTGGGCATTTCCCTCTAGCCACATGTGCTGCCCCAGCCTGGGAAAGGTGGGATCCTGGATGGAGACAAAACACCTCCTGATCGCTGTGAAGCCCAGGAGCACCAGATCTGTGAGCAGCTCGAGGGCTGTGCTGAGTGCTGAGCACATCTGCACGGCACCTGGCACATCTGGGAGATTCCCTGCAGTGAGCACGCTTGTGCCACTTGACTCAGTGGGATTTTTGTTTTGTGTTTCTGTTCTACAATTCTGTGATCTTGGCTGTTGAAAATGGGAAATGCAGACAGAAATGCTTTTGGAGAATTGGTAATGAGGGGCCATAAACGCTTTGCTAACACAGTTCATACATTCCTTGTATCCCCAGCTTTCTTCATGGGCTAATTACTATTCAGGCTCATGTTTTCGTTTCTGAGCAGTTGGGAAACTTGTTGGAAGGTGTGTGCTGAAGCTACACTGTCTCATTATGCTACTTGCTTCCTCAGTTGGAAAAATCATCTCTGACAAGCCACTTTCCTGGGTGCAGAGCTCAAAAGACGCCAAGAGGCTTGGGGCTCGATGAAAGGTATTTGATGTCAATTGCATTTGACATATGCGGGTTTGATATGTTCCTGGCTTCTAAGTGATGCCAAAAATGCAGTTTATGAGAATAATATAAAGGCAGAGGACAGAGATCTAACCTCCTTCAGGTAATTGCACTGAGTTGTTGCAAGGTGACCTTCATCCCCACACAGGCAGCTTGTTGGTGAGAGCGCAAAAACATTTATCTCTCTCAATTTTCCACGGGCACATAAAAAGCAGCTGGTGCTGTTAAAAAAACATCGCTGACCCAGAGTCTGCTGTGCAGGTGGGTGAGATGGAGGCCTTTATCCAAGCACAAAGGGAGCTGTCCTCTGGCTTCCCAAACAGTTCCTGTCTGGGCTGCTTCCTAGTCCTCTTGGTAAGAACAAAAAATTTGGTTTGTAAGGAGAGAGACCTGCAGCATGAAACCTTCCAAGGTGAAAATTCACCTCTGCTGTCAGCCTTCTCCTTCTGTCAGGCAGGTGGCTGTGATCTGACAAACAGGTGCTGATGGCCAACACACATCCTTCTTCTGATGCCTTGGGAAGGTTGACCTGAAACAGACTGGGCAGAGCTAGAGAATAAAGTAGGTATTTATTGAAAGGCTTCTAGGGTACACCTCGGGCAGGGCCTGACCAGGGCTACACCCAAGGTGGACCCAAAATGGTCACAAAATGGTTGACTGGTCCCGAAAGAAGTTACATTTTATAACTTTTGGTCCATTTGCAAATTGGGGTTTAATTGTCCAATTACAGCTTCAGGTTGTGAGATCCCATCCTTCTTGTTTTTCTCTTCAGTCTACTGTTGTTTGCAACCCTCCAGAATGGCTTAATAATAATGTGAGACGGCTCCTTGGGTGTGTTTTGTAAAGCAAAGGTTTTAATAAATGGTAAAATAACAAACAATACAGAAATAAAAGAACAAAGCCGTGTGCAAGTGCCAGAGAAGCATCTGACACCTGGTTAAAACACCCCCAAAATGCCCTGAGCTCCTCTGTGCTCCTTCTTAAATACCTCATGTTTTAGGAGGGGCAGTTTGGCTTGCTGCCAATAAAATCTAGCTACATATCTGAGGAATATCAGTGTCTTTATCCTGGCATTGAGCCAATTACTGCCAGGACAGCAAAGAAGTTTCTGGGTCTTTTACCTTAAGAACAGCAAGGAGTGAGTCTTAAACCTTTCCCTGTATGGAAACACCTGTTCAGGTTTGGGGTCCTGCATGTCACAGACTGGGGGAGCACACAGAACCTTCCTGTCTGAACATTTGGTCATTTCCACCGAATTTTGCTCTGAGGTAAAAAAGACCTTTTCACACCATGCTCCCTAATGTAGAAATCAACAGGAAAAACAAGCTCCTCTTTTCCTGATTCATCTTCCTTGGCGTCAGAGCAGCACAGAGCCACAAGTCAGGAATATTAATGATGGGCTGGGCAGCACTGACAGCCCCAGAGCCCCTTATCAGCACCAGGAGGGAAGAGAGAGTGAGTCTGTGCCTGCCTCTGCTCACTGAGCATTTCCAAAGGTGTTTTCCTTCTTCCAACACTCCAAGAGTGACCTCACCTCTCCCCAAAAGTCATCAGCTGCAGTTTGTTCTCAGCAAATTGTTCTGCTGTTTAATGAAGGCAATTTCTATGCTTCCTTAGATTTTGCATCTCTTACTGTTGGGCCCAAAATGAATCTGCTCTTCCTTTGGGAGGAATATCTTCTGTACTTCCTCTGGGAAGAATACTTTCTGTCCTCCAGCTGTCCCTGTTCATGTAGAGCTGCCTGCTGAAAGCCTACCTTACCCTTGTGAGAGGCAATTGTTCCCAGAAAAGACACAGAGAATTTAAAGATGTCTTTGAAGCCTAGCTCACTTTAGAACTTTGGAAAACTGCTGCCCTAAATCTCACAGCTGGAAGTCATGGATGGAGTCTGGATGTGGCTGGGATGGACCCACAGCTGCTTTTTGAAGCAAAGTGGAAATACCACAGCACACTTCAGAATCAAGCCCTGTACATGCCAGAAGTGCTACTGCATTCCAGGGATATTTTGCTAAAATCTCCAGAGCAGGAAAACACTGTTTTCTACTATAAAATTCAAAATTCTAGTCTATTTTTGCAAGCTGCAATTCCCAGCTATTCAAATTCATGCCTTTTACCCATCACTGCAGTATTTTACTGAGAGTATATATACTCGTAAATGCAATGTCTCATCCAACTGTTCAGATTTGGTTTGGGCTAGAAATTACATGTGCACATAATAAGACATAATCCTGGTTTGAAAGATGCAGACAGATAAATTGTATGGTACAAAACTCCAAACTGGAACTGTTGCATACAGTTTATATATTTCACACAGCCCCTCCAGGAGCTGGAAATGCAAACATCTAACCTGGAGAGGACTTTTGAAAACAAAGGCCAAAGAGAATGAAGGATATGCCAGAGACATTTGCAAGAGCACCAAGAATGGGAGCAAGACATCTCAAGTGAAATTTCAAATGCTTCTCCTAAAACTCTCCCTGGTATGACAATGCACAGCTGATTTTCTGCTTTCCTTCTTAGGTATCTCACTCCAGCTTCTTAAATATCTTTTAATAACATTAAAAAGAAATAACAGATACACAGGTGCTTCTATTTATGAGTAAGAAACTTTCTTTGAAGTTCACAAGAACAAAAAAAGCAATGTGTGTTCCCAGGCACAGTAAGATTTCTGAGCAAGCCTTTTTTATTATTCAATTTAAGCACAAGTAAAATATATAGCTGTTTCAGATTTGGTTCCTCTCTGAAACACGCCTTGTAGAGCAATGTTTCTCTCCCCCTGTAATTCTGACTCCACAACACCAGTTTTATTTGCCAGGCCTGGCAAACAGTGATCTATCCATCCACGTCATGCATATTATGTCAAATTTATTACGACAGCTTTCCAGCATACTTCCAGTCAAGATTTCATTCTTCTTACAGATCCTGCAAATGAGCAACAGTTTTAGTTACAAATGCCTCCCCATGAGGCAGCACTCCTGACAATAGAAGGGAACTTACTGTATTTCTTGCAGAATTGTGACACCCATACAACCAATCATTGTGACACACTGCTGAGGAACGCTGTTTTGCTCTGTGGTTGATATATTCCCAACTCAAAATGAACAGGAGGGATACCGGGAGTCATTCAAGCCCTGATTAGCACTTGACTGGATCACACATACATCTTCATGTCCCGATAGGAGAGGACAACCCAAAGAATCAGCTGCCCACAGCCAAGGCCCTGGACCTTGGGGGAGGTTTGACCACAGGACAAAGGATGTTTGTGGAAACAGGAATATCAAACGTGCATGGAGCAAACCATGGGGCAGAGAGAGCTGCAGGATGTTCTTGACAAATGGTGGCAGTGCTAATGAGGGTCTGGACTAAACGATTCTGTTCCCTTTTTGTTGGAAACCACTCAGAGCTTTGCATTAGCTCTGACCTAGCGAAGCTTTAACACCTGCTTAGAGTGAGGCTCACTGGCTCACGTGCAGGTAGACAAATGAACTGGGGTTTGGGCAGGAAAATGCCCTGTCTGCTTCTTCCCAGCTGGGGAAGCACCCAGTGCCAGTGGAATATCATTTTCAATCAGGAAATGAAATTCTAAGCTATGGAACACTGCAGAGACCAGCTCTGAGCTGCACCAGGAATAAAAGGACTGTCACAGCAGCCCCCCACAACACTTACAGTCTTCTCCTCCCTGCTCACAGCACTTCTTCCCTTTCTGTGCTCAGGAGACCTGGCCATGGTCTCAGCTCTCCTTTGGTTTTGCCTGCACAGGAGCTTGGAGCCAGCCCTGGCCTCTCCTGTCTGCTGAATGTTGCTGGACAGCTGAGTCCAGGCACCAGGCAAGGGAAGAAACGTTTGGGAAAAGCTGTTTTTGCTTTTGCTAAAGGATTTCCCAATCCTTTCAACACCGCAAAGCTCACAGTCCATGCAAATGGTAACAACCCTGGAATTTCTGTTGGCAGAGGTACAACAGGGGGCTGAATGCTTGGGAGCATCATTATCCACCCCATTCTCTGCTGCTCTGACACTCCGTGTCTCATGAAGAGCACACAAATGCTGCATTATCAGCATCAGACCCAGAGAGGAGGATTAATGTGATTAGTCATAAATGGACCGAGAAAAACTCATTTTGGAGTTTAGGGGTGTTCTGCTGGAGAACTTGCAAGTGCAAAGATTTCGAGCATCCAATAGCTATTTAACCTAGTGTGCCAACATTATTCTGCTTTGCAAGTTTATACCAGCAACTGGCAAAAAAAGCTGGATTTAAATAGCTGTCAGAGAAATTGAAAAGGCTTCACAGCTCTAAAGGTTTAAAGGAAATAAATGCAACCACTAAGGGTATTTTTTAAATCATGGAAAAATGACATTGAATAAGCTAACAATGGCGAATTTCATACAGCAGTAAACAGGAGTATCACTCTTCAGCCTTGGGTTTTACAAAAGAAACCAATGTCGCTTGGCAGATAGCAAACTGAGGCACAAAGGCATCAAAAGGCGTTTTGTCCTGGTGCCCCAGGAGAGCAGCTGGGAGCTGTGAACAAAAGGCAGGTCTCCTGCGCAGCACCCCAGTGCCTTTCTTGTGAGCAACCCTGCCCAGCTTTGCATCTGCTGCTGGTGCTCAGGAGCACAGCAGAGCTCAGGTCTGAGGGGCTGAGCTCCCTCCCTGCCCCCCCTGGCAGCAGGATGAGCCCCTGAGCTCTGGTCCCACCACAGCTGAACCCCTCCCTGCTCAGAGCCAGCAGGGGCAGCCCCCCAAGGGCTGACAGTGCCTAACTCAGCCACGGGGCAGCACTAATTTTGTCTTCCAAATCCCAGCCATCTCAGGACCTGGAGGAGATTTTCAGCTCACTGGGGGAGGCACTGAGCCCTGTGGATGTGCTTTGAGAGCTGCCAGAGCACATGGAGGGTGCAAAGCCTAAACTTTGAAGGGGACTCCCACCAGGTCAGATCACCCAGCGCTAAGCCAGGGCTGCAGCTTGCCAGAATCAGTTCTCCAGCAAATATAGCACCAAGGTCTGATGTCGTTGTTTGACGCTCAACACAACGGCATGACTCTCTATCAGAAGGCTAGAAAAAAATGAATTTGTTTTTTGAGATGTGACTCTCTTATATAGTATTTTACACAGACCAATTTGATTGGTGACACAAAGGCAAACCTCTTCGATCACATTGGTCAAAACAGATGTTCGTCAAGAAACCTCTCCTGTGAGAAAGAATGGATAAACACAGGTACAGTTACAAAAACATTTCTCTTGTTTACAGAAAGTATCGTGGGAAAAGAATTTCCCAAAACCAAAAGCATTAAACCAGGGCAACAGTGTAATCCTAAAAGAGCAGTGCTGGGTGACAGCTCTGAGATCCAGGTCCAGGGGGACAAAGTGCTCCTCCAGGCTGGTGTGAGCAATGAACTCCTCTGCAGGTTCTGGTTACGATACAGCTGGAAGTAGGTGAAAGTCTAATAAACCCCTCAGAGATAAAAACGAACCACAAAAACCCCATCAGCACCTCTCCATCGCCGTTCAGGGAACACCACCTCTCCCTTCCATCTCTGCTTACAGCACAGCACACGCTTAAGTGGTTTCCTGCTGCGGGATGTCTTTGCTGAGCCGGGGCCACAGGAGTCATTGATCACTTCCACGGGTAAACAACCTTGTTTTTCACCAAGCACAGAATACATGGATGCAAAGACGCAGGCTGTAAGCTAGAGGGTTTTGCAGCCAGAAAATTTAAGGAATGATTTTAGTATAAAATTTAAAATTTAAAAGAAAAAAAAAAAAAAGGAAAGAAAAATGTTGACTCCACCTCTCTCTGAAATCCCTTGGAACCCAACAGCTTCTTTTCCAATAAAGGACACAGAGCAGCTTCCAAAATGTAACATCACATGTTGAGTGCAATTCATGCATCCAAAGTCTTTTTATTGAAACAAAACAACAACAACAGCAAAAAATTCCAGGAAAAGAAAATAGACAATGGCTCTACCACAGAAAAACTCAGATTTTGTCATATGAATCAATCAAAACCAGGACAATAGTCCTTTGGTTTCAGTATAAACTGTTATTTCCTAACTTACAGTGAATAACATCCATTCCAAATGGTCATTTATCTTCAAGAGCAAAAATAAATCTTTAACCACAGTACTTCAAGTGCAGATTACTGTCCTCAGAGGGGAAAAAACCAAGTCCCTTTTCCAGTCACCTGTGAGTAAAACAATTTGCTTCCTAATTCTAGAAAAGACTCTACTGAGCAGAAGGCTACCTGTGGCTGCCAGATCATGGATTTCAGGTGGTTTGGTTTTTTTGTTGTTGTGTTGTTTTTTGTTGGTTTTTTTTTTGGTATTATACTATTTAATTTTGTGGTCTCTAAATGTGGTGGCATGTAAAAGATCAACTTTTTTAATTAAAACCACCATTAACGGAAAAGTAAATAATTCCAGGGCCAGGAATGACTATTAATTTGCTGAATATAATCACGATCATTCAAAATATTCTCAGTTTCTGAAACAATTGAGAATTCTTGACCCTTCACATGATATGCCTCTAGTGGGATTTTTCTTTTTTTTTTTTCTCCAGATTTTCATATTTTTGGATATTTCCAAGACTGACCAACATTACCCAAAGTATGAGAGCTACAGGAAATCAAGGCCAAGGAAAATTGATTAAATCCATGTTTTCAGATAGATTTTTTTTTCCTTCAGCTTCAGTGAAAGCAGCAGATTGACGTCTCACTTTAGCAGCCACTGAGTATTTAAGAGACCGTCAGGAATTTAACTAGCCAAGTGCTGTTTTATTTATCCCATAATTAAAAGCTGCCCTTCCCAGAAGCTGCTCCCTTCCCACTGCCTTGAACACAATTTTTTTTCAAAATACATATCAAGATGTTATTTTCGCTTAAATCTCCTTTTAACTGTCCCCATCTGTCACTGGGTACAAGTCTCTCACGCCCTAAGGAAAGGATGTAGCTATGTTTTGGTTATCCCTTGTTACACCAAAATTACAATGTGTTTAAACACCAGAATACTCTGATTTCCTGTTTCACATGGAAATAGGAACTTGTGCTATTGGAAATTGGAACCACAGCGTTATGGACAGGAACTTGGCTGACTTGTTCTTCCTCTTGGTGCCACCTCCCCTTTTCTCTTGCGGAGGTGGGGCAAATATGGAGATCAGAAAAAAAAAAAAAAGCCAAAAAAAGTAAAAAGAGGGAAAGAAAAATAAAATCTCAGGTTTCTTGAAATAGATTCTGCCTTGCTTTGGGCTGGCTTTTGATTGGCTTCTGTATAATTAGCTCTTGCTCACAGTTTCTGTGATAATTGCACTCTCTATTAATTGAGCATACATTGTACTCCATGCAGTCAGCAAGTGATGAAGCTGTCAGTATTTTGTTAGCTATTATGCCGCCTGATTCTTATGGGCTGTTTGATATTGGTAACAAATTAGCCAATTTATACGTCATAAATAAGATTCAAAAGCCCTGCTTTCAAAAGCCCCTCAGCTGGAGAGAAAAATACCGTTATCTTGGTTGACAAAATGCTTGTACTAAGATTCCAAGTGCCTTTTGGCAGGAATTCATCAGAGCAGATGTATTCCTTCTATCAGGCCCCATTTGGTTCAATTATCCTTAATGTTTAATGGCAGAATAATTGAACCAAATGGTAATATATACCCCCATAAAATACTTTCATCAAATGCTTTAATTGCTGGATCTCTGTAACTGCAGAGTCTGAGGGCTTTATTCTGCTTATTGACACTTGACAGACCATGATGTTAATACATTACTTACATAAATCTCTTGATGAGCTTTATCAGAGGTGAGCACCATGCAAACAGGTTCTCCTCTGGTAAACGGGCTGGGGAGCTGGAGCAAACAGGGAGAGAATCAAAGGGACACAAAGCTGCTTCCTCACAATCCCAGGCACTGCAGGAGGAGGAAGGATGAGGGTGGCCATGCCTGTTCTGTGCTTTCCAAACCTGTTCCAGACATCTTCTCCCTTGCTAGGGAGCACCTTGGTCTGAATGGCAAAGCTGTTTCTTGTTTCCTAATTAATTAATAATTCCTGGGCATGTAAGTGCTTGTGCTCAAAAAGTTCCCCCTTGGGCTAAATCTCCCCAAACTCACAAGAGTTGTGATAGCAACAACACGGGGTCTGACCCAAACTCCATGGACTTGGCAGAGGCTGAGGATGAAAACCATGGTTCAACACACTCCTGACCCTCCCTTGGCAATCTGGAAAAGACAAAAGCAGCAGGAGGATGCCAGGAGATGGGATGAGCAGGAAGGAGATGCAGAGCCAGGGGAGAAGTTGCAGGGAGGGCGTGGATGGCTGTTTTCACTCCCTGTTTGAGGGAACAAACATCTGTAACTAAGGAATAATCATGATAGGAAGGAAGGGTTTACAGGTCAGGGGAAAGACTTAAAAAGCAGAAGAGGATCTCTGGCTCCCCAAGGCACTACCTGGCTCTTGTGTTGCACTTTTGGCTACTGCTGGTACAGTGATGGTCACTGATCAGGGCTCCTCACTGCCAGGCAAAGGATGCAACAATCCAGGTGTTGTGCACCCAGAAATGGCCAGAGGACAGTGAGGAGATGAAGCCACCTTCTCCCTGCTTCTGGGAAATCCCCAGGCTGTCAATAGCAACAGATTTCAATATTAAACTGAGGTGAGGGAAAAGCACAGAAATACCTGTCAGTGTTACAGATCCATGTCCTGATCTTCACAGCACCAAGATCAATGCAGGCACTGGACCTGGACACGCTGGTGCAGGCAGGTGCCATCCCAGCCTGTGCCAAAACAGAGAGAGCCCGGGAGGATAGAGCAGCAGAGAAAACAGCAAGAAAAGTGAGTCCTCCCAGGTCCCCAAAGAGTCCCACTCTGCTGAGACACCTGCTTTAGCTGCAGACACTGAGCAAACACAAACACGCTGCAAAATCCCTTGTGAAGAATTCTGCTGGGATTCTGAGAGGATTAAACAGAGCAGAAGGAATGGGGAAGAGATGCATTTTTAAAGCTTCTCAATTAGTTTCTAATTGCTGGCATCCAGCCAGTCTGGAGATGCAGGGAAGGGAGGGGAATCAAGGGGCCACAGCAGCAGCTCCCAGCCCAGAGTTCCCCCAGTGCCAGCAGCTCAGAACCACCAGGGCTGCAAGGGCAGCCTTCACCCTGCTCTCCTACTTGTGCTTTAGGCCTGAGAAATGAAACATTACAGTATTATGGATGTGTTCACTGTTTTGTTTTTACCAGTCTGTGCTTTTTTTACTCTTTCTGGGTAAAGACAGAATTGAATGAAGATTGAAGGGGTGAAGTCTGTGGAAAAATCCTACCCGCTGAACTTCTCATCATGCCATGGCATTTATGTATACTTCAAGAAAAAGCCCCTTCCAGTGCCAAAAGGAGGCTACAGGAAAGATAAATGGGACTATTCATCAGGAAGTGTAGGTTTTAAACAGAAATATGGTAAATTTAGATCAGATATTGGGAAGAAATTCTTCCCAGTGAGTGTGGGGAGGCCCTGGCACCGGCTGTCAAGAGAAGCTGTGGCTGCCCCATCCCTGGAAGTGTCCAAGGCCAAGCTGGATAATGCTTTGAGCAACCTGGTCTAGTGGAAGGGGGTTGGCAGGGAAGGTTTGACTAGATGATCTTTGAAGGTCCTTTCCAAGCCAAATCATTTTGTGATTCTGTGAATGGGAATTACTGCAAACCATTAAAGCAGCACCTGCTCTTGAATTGCCAAATGAATGTTTCATTGTGATCCACATATCCTGAGATGGGGATCCTGGGACATCACAGAGACACTGCACAGCTCTGTCCTGAAGGCTGGGAGTGACACAGGCACTTTCTGAACCACCTGCTTTTAACACTCATACTAGAAGAGACTCGAACACAGAGTGTGTCTGGTTCTGTTACTCCAGTAACAGCAGAACAAAAGGAACCCTCCATACACGTCCTGCACATGTGGGCTTTCCTGCTGTTGCTGCATTTTCAGGTCTTTGAAAGATCTGGAAACAACTGGCGAAGAATTGAAGCTCTGATGTTAAAAAGCTCAAGCTCACGATCATGATACCTGGAAGTCAGCTGTTAAAAGGAGGCACTGCTCTGGCAGACCCCTCTGTGTCCTTCCAAAGGGAGCCCTTTCCAAAGGGCAGCCTCATTCCATGGAGATGGGAATTTCCCAACATGAAGGTCCAATGCAGCTGTCGTGCAGAACAAGCCACGTTCAGCAGATGGAGCCTGACAGTGAGAATCCTTCAGGTTTGAGAGCAGGAATTTCTGCAATGAGTATAATCCAAGTGATAGTGGGGGGAAAAAACAAAATCAAGATGGCTTGTGTTAAGGAAATCAATAGGATTGAAGCTCCAGGGCTGAGTTGGGCACATGGAGAACTGACAGTGACACTGCTTTGCTGGCTGCCCTCAACAGTTTTGCCTTGATGAGGAAGCACTTGGCATTCTGAACACTGGAATGAGAACAGCAGTGTCCTGCTCCCACCATGGTAAACGCAGAAAAAAAGATTCATTCTTTTGCAAGTGACATTCTGCATGTCTGAGAAAATTTACTTGCTGCTCTGAGCATTCTCTGAAGCGAATGTAAGGACTGACTGACAGATGTTCAGTGGACAAGCTGTGGAGGTGTGTTATGTCAAGCATTCCACCAGGGCTGCAAAACAATAGGTATGGAAAATTAAATGCAAAATAATGAATTGCTTCATTTTCCCTGGGTTTTGCACATACTTGTTTAGAGCACAGCTCAAAAGGGATTAACATCTTCGTATGACATTCCTCCTGCTGTGCAATATGGGAAAAATCACTTGGGAAAACAGCAGAAAAAGCCTCTGGCACTGAGGGCTTTCCAGCACTTCAGGAATACAAGATTTAGGCTGAGCAGTGGTAATCAATTTAGCTGAACTTCAGTGAATGGACAGGATTAAGAAAGTCCAAGAGAAAATATTGGGAGTTTGTCTGACTTTGTATTAATACTGGATTCTTTGGGCAAGCCCTAATCATTTCTGTTGACATCAGAAAGGAATGCTGCAACCAGAATTTCTAAAAGGCCGTTTTTTCCCATGTCTGCCTCAAAAATGGAATAAAAAAAAAAAAAAAAAAAAAGAGCAGAGAGAAAATCACCCCACCAACTTCACTGTAAGGAGAAAAGAGAGAAAAGGAGAAAAGCTCACCTTGCCCAAACATCTCCAGGAGCCCTTTGCATAGAGCTGCCAACACCCAGCCACTTCCCTGGCACCCATTTCAGGGGCAAGTCAGGACATCCTAACAGCCTGTGCAGGGTCAGAGGATTGTAGGCCTGACATCTGTTGATGACAAAGAAAAGTTTCACACCCTCCTGGTAAAGTCTGAGCCTGTCTGTGCACGGCTCAGAGGCCACGAGGGCAGGACAGGGCTGGTCTGCATTGCCACACGAAGCCCATCTCCCCCAGAGCTGGTGGCAGAGGGAGGATGAGGAGGGAGGATGAGGAGGGAGGATGAGCCCTTTGATGCTCAGTGGCAGCACTGCTGGGCTCCTTTCGAAGGGCAGCAGTCCCTCCACAGCTGCAGGGGGTTCTTTGCTCAGGAATGGCTCCCCCCCAGCCCAGGATATTGCAGCAGTGGGGGATCAGCCCCACACCGCTGCCATTCCCCTTTGAATGGAGCCCCTGGTGCCACCCTGCCCGGCCACAAGGTCGGTCCTGCCCAGCAGGCAGCCAGGTGAGGCAGGGCAGCAAATGCCATCTGCCTCCTGAACCGTGCTGCCCTCCAGGGTGAGGTCTTTGGAGGGGAGCTCAGGGAAGGAGAGTGGTAATGGGGATTGAGCTGCTGAGTGTTGGCCCAGGTTTGGGTCACGCAGCCAAACAGAGCAGTGCCCCTGAACTAAATGGCATTTCCTGACCCCCTTTCCTGACCCCTCTGTGAAACAAAGGAGCAGCATCCCTCCTAAGGACGTGCTGCAATGCCCTTTCTTGCCTGTTATTTTTTGTTTCTGTTTTGGAGCAGCAGTCGGCACCTGGCTCTAAAGAGGCTGCCACATGCAATTACAGAGGGAAGGTCTTGAAGGACACAGCGCTGAAGCAGAGAGACATCTGAAATAAACTTAAAGGGAACAGCTTTGTTTAGCTGTGTGGCCTTTGGCTGCCCTGTAATTCTTTATGTCGATTATAATAGAAAGATCAAATTTCTCATTTTCTCACCTCTGTATCGAGAGAAATGCAAAATTTCTTACACTTGATCTCTCTGAGCCCTCCTTTCCCAGATTTGCTTACCAATACTTTGTCACTGTCACCTCCTTGATGATGACCTGCTTGTATTCATCCGTGCATTCAGAAGAGTTGCTCTGGTAAATACAAAGGTCCCAGTTTCCAAATCCCATCATGCTGCACATCCCAGCAGCACTTAATTCATGGAGCAACCTATTTCTGTCAGTTGCTTCCTTCTCTCCAGGCTTGGCTACCTCTGTTAGATTTCATTAAAAACTAGCATGGATTTAATTGTGAATTGAGGGCCAGGATATTCCCCCGTCTTTGAAAACACAAAGAGGCGCAGAATGAGGCATCTTTTGTACCAGGGAATATTATCCTCATGGCACTGCTCTTACTTTCTCCTTCTTGATGATGTGTGAGGATCCCTTGGGAAGGCTGACCTGAAACAGAGACTGGACAGAGCTAGAGAATAAAGTAGGTATTTATTGAAATATAATAAATCCACGTGCTGTGCAATGGTCACTGTCCCTACGCTACCCAGCCCCCACCAACACAGGCAGAACAGAAATGCAAAAGGAGAAATTCACATATGCCTTAGAGATTCTTCTGCAGGCTGCTACCAGATCTTGGGTAAGTCAAATCTTACCTCACAGCAGTTATCTCCGAGGAGTAACATGCAATAATCCATGTATACTTTTATTTTTAATCTGTAGCTGGTACTTTGGGAGAGTGAACAAAGACACAGACGTGTTGAGGATTCTACCAAGGGTGCATCTGTCTCCAGATGAAAGGATCCTGACATCAAACTGACTGCAGCTGTGCTGGAAAAAGTTTTAAATCACTGTGATCAACACAAGTTTTGCACACATGCCATGATTTCCTCTGGGTGACAGGCAAATCCTGTTATTCTACTTATGAATGGGCCTCATTAAGTAGGAAAAAAATTGTTGGTGCAACCTGTTCCTTTTTAAATTAAACGTATTAAAGTTGATAGATACTCCTAATTCTCTGCTCAGCCTTTTATGCATTGCAATAACACTGCTCCCATTGTTAGGGAAAGTCTTGAGTTTGCATAATCTGCTTTTCATTTCCCTGGCAGCTGCAGATCATTCTTGGTGGCTAAATTAAAAACAGTTTCTTTCAAGAATCCACCAGATCTTGTCCTCCTTTTTCCTCCCTGTACCTACAAGTTAGGGAGAAAAAAAGAAAACAAAGCCTTCCCAACAAGCATTAAATCCTACCAAATCAGGCTGGAAGGTCACCTCATCCATACCTCTGCCCTGAGGCAAAAATCAACTCTCCTTAGCCATCCCTGACAGATGCTCACCTAACTCTAGAAAACATCCTTTGATGATTTCACAGCCCATCCCTTGGCTTACCCCATGCCTACAAGTCTGACCCCAATGTCCCTTTCCACAGCCAAAGCCCCTCACTTTCTTTTCCTGTCCACACTGAACTTGGGGAGACTATTTCTCCTTGCAGAAGAGCACTTCTCACTTTGAAACAGACCTTCACATGGGTGCCAAGCTTTCCCAGGCTTTTCACTCCTCTCTTTTACTACAAATATCACTGTCTGGAAAGCTCAGCCCTGTTTCAGAACCTCAAGTCAAACACTCCTCAGCCCATTCCTGCTTTAATTCCTGACCCACAGAAGTGAGTGGAGAACACAGGAGCTCCTGGGGAGCAGTGGGGCAGCAGTGGACAGGCACTGAGAGGATTCCAGGATGGATGGATGGAGGATTTCAGGCTGGTGTGCACCACCTGCACCTGCCACTGGTGTCAGGGAGGCTGAGCAGACAACTCCTCACAACTCCTGCAGCCCCAGGACAGCCCAGTCACACAAACCCAGCAAAACCCAGAGCTGTGGGCTCGGCCAGATTTCAGGACAGCATCACAGCAGTGAGGAAACACAGGAAGTGAGCTGTGTGTGATGCCTTAAGTTTTAGTTTTCATATTTTCAGATTCTGTGCTGCCTAGGGATGTAGTTCTGAGCCTCACATTAAGTGCTGGTGAGCTCTCTTCACAGAGCAGGGAGACAAAACAAATCCTTTCCTGCTGGAGAGCAAGGACAACTTTCAGGCCCAAAAGCACAACCAAGGGTGGGCTGAAGGGAGGAACAAGAAGGATGGGACCTCACAGCCTGAAGCTGTAATTGGACAATTAAACCCCAAAATGCAAATAGACCAAAAGTTATAAAATGTAACCTCTCTCAGGACCCGTCAGCCACTTTTATGACCATTCTGGGTCCACCCTGGGTGCATCCTTGGCCAGGCTCTTGTCATACCCAAGGTGGATTCTGGAGACCTTTCAATAAATACCTACTTTATTCCCTAGCTCTGTCCAGTCTCTGTTTCAGGTCAACCTTCCAAGGCATCACGTGTGGGAAGAAATGGGGAAAAACCCCAGGAAGTTTAGAAGAGCAAGGGGAAAGAAGCTGGGTGATAAACTGAAATGTGCAATGACTTTCTTTGCCCCACTTCAGCTGTGCTAGAACTGGCCTTGACTGCAAAGCACACTCCAACTTCCTGAAAGGCAGCAAAAAGGAAAACAAGGAAAGAAATCTCACCATCAGCTGAGGCTTACAGCAGCACTGAGAACCGGCATTCTACATGCCGTGTAATAAAGCCCTAAGCCTTGGAGGCTTGGGGATTTCTGTAAGTTGACAGTTTTTGCTCTAGGACATGGTTTGGCCACCGCCTGGCTCTGTGCACAGATTTCCTAGCCCAGCAAGGCTGCTCAGTCCTGCGTTTTGGGCCACCCTCAGTACACTCAGAAGGAGGGAAGGAAGCCTCCAGGCCAGCCTGACCCACAAGAACCAGAGGATGTGATTGTAGGTGCCTGAAAGCCACCAGGCTCAGCCCAGCTGGGAGGGCAGGGCAGGGCAGGGAGCCCTGCTTGGCATCTCCTCTGGTGACTGATTTTCCTTGCCCTGCCCTGCTGTTCCCATCCCAGCAATTCTGCACCAGACCAGCTGCTCTGCCCGACGGAGGGAGGCACAGCCCTGACAAATAGGATGGTAAGTGCTCGTTAAGGACATTACTCCAGAACTCCCAGCTGTTACACTTTCGCTGGGAGAATTTAAAGGTATCTTGTTAAAGATGTAACACAATGTCAGCATTAACGGCTTCCTCCTGTTCCGCCTTCCGAAGTGTCCCGTCCTACGGAGTTTTATTAATACAGATTGAAATTTCCAGATTTAAAGGCTAATTAAATCCCACTTAAAGCTTTCACAGAGGGGATTAGCTGGATGTTACCCACTGCTTATGCTGCTGTTTGGTTTGAGTGGGGAAAATGGAACTGAAAACGCCTTTCCCGGGGAGACCAAACCCAACTTGGCACATTTGCACACAGAGAGAAATGATCCACACAAATAAAACAAAGCAGTCCACACCACCATAGTGAGCCTCTGGTTACAGCCAGTGCACAGTGCCTGTGAAATACCAAACCTTTGAAGATACCAAAGCAGAGCTTAGGGAATTTTCCATATTATATCTGAAAAATTAGAATTATACTGTTCCATTCTGTCTATAGCTTAAGAAGAATAAAACTTGTATGTACTGTCATTGGCCTACATATAAGAAATGATATATAGAGATAGATGAAATTATCTACATTTTTAGATAAAAGGCAAATATTTTGGAGTATAGCAGTATCACCCAATCGAAACCAAATTCCAATGCATTTGATTTCACCCACCTGTCACAAAATGCTGAATGGAAGAGCACAGGCAAATTAAACATTTTTCTATTTTATAGAAAGGACAAAGTCAATAAACACGTTCATTTTTACATTTATTTGACAAAAAGGTGTACACAGTATTAATCTCTGCAAAATAATTATTGTGTACGCACAGTGGATGGTTTTGAGACCAGAGTTAGGGACACAGTGTGTGACAACATTGCACAAACAGTTCTTCCACAGAATCTTATCTTTCCAGTATTAAAATATATAAAATAGGCTGTGACTCTTTTATTTATTGTGGTGAGGTAAACATTTCTTCCTTCAGAGCAATGTGGCTTTTATGCACCTTCAAGAAAGCTGCTAACGATACCCTTCTTCTTCATTCCGTCAATAACTACAGACCTAGTGGCATATTTATTGCTGTTCTAATGGTCACACATTTTCTCCTTGAGCAATATGTAGAGAAAGGAATGGAGAAGGAAAAACCTGCAGGAATTGATGATAGCAAGCTATCTGCACTATTTGTGTCAGGAGCCAAAGATTAGTGCAGATAATTTGTTTTGAATGTAACAGTTTTAATGGAAATGTCAAGAAAAAATTATTTACATTTTTCTAAGCAGAACACAGTATTGATTAGAGCTGCTCAAAAAATCACAATTAGGAATTTATTTCACAAATTTTTGTATCTCTGCCCATTTACAAGATCAGATCATAATATCCCCTCATTTGTTCACTGTTCAAATTTATTGATAATTTTCAGCACATAATTCCTGGGCAGAGTGAGATTTGTACAAAGTTATTTAGTTACACAAGATTTTTAGCATTGCCTTCTGTTTCCTGAATGAATGATTTGTGTAACTAACACCTTGAATTTTGACTGCTACAAAGGAGGATATAATCAAAATGAATCTTGGTTAATATCTGAGTAATGAAACTTAGGGTTCTTTTTCCTTATGCATACTTTTACTGATGCCTGAGAAGTCAAATACTTTAAAAATTGAAGAGTTCATTTGTGTTTTATTCCAAATAAATTAGAAATGGTTGTTGGAAATTAAATCAGCTGAAGAATTCTCCATGCTCCTGAGAGAAAACTGCTCCAGTTTCTCATCTTACTTTAATACCTCACAACAGTGACATTCTCACAAGAGGTTATTTTAAAAAATTAGCAGCCATTTCCTTCGTGGCAGAAACATCCTCCTGGAGCCCCTGAATGGCATTGCTACACCTGGAAATACAGTAGGGCATTTCCAAAAACTAGAAAAGAAATGAATCACATTTCAGTGGTTTATAGGCACGGTAAAAGTGGGAGTTCCTTTCACTACCAACTACTCAATCCCCCTTTCCTATTGTGAGGTATCCATTGGCATCAACAAAAGAGAATCATCTTAAGGCAAAACCAGTGATTTCCAAAAAAAAAGAAAATCAACATCATTCATTTGAATAAAAATAGGATTGTAAGCACAGCTTTTTACATTATTGTAGAAGTCCATAAAAAATATAAACCCACTGTTAGTTCGCTGAGTCTTTGCGATATAAAAACGTGAATGAAAATATTGTGAAATAGGTGACCTAAAAGTGTTTGATTAAAGAACAATTCTGTTGACAGAAGTCAATTATTACTTATTTCGTCTTATCATGAGTTTATCAGTAACAATTTTGGAAGGAGAAGCAAAAAAAGAGCTTTAGGGAGTGAAGTATTACTTACTACAGTTGTGACTAACAAAATTACCAAAATCAGAGAAAGGCATACAAACTTTTGAAGATTGTAGCTGCAAAACTTCTGAAGCCCAACTTGCAAGCCCATGGCCTGGGTTGGCCACGTGTCTCCAAGGAAGCCCACCAAGCCTGGCGGCTGCTTAGGAGAACTCGAATAATCCTCTAGAACAACACCAGGAATGCTGCCTTGTGAAACACAAGCACTTTCCACAAGAATAACCTTCAAGGTGTTATTTTTTGGCCACACTTGCCACTGCCTTCTTGGCTGCATCCTCGAGGTCGTTGGCAGACGTGATGGGGAGTCCACTCTCACTCAGAATACGCTGGGCTTCGTGGACGTTTGTTCCTAAAAAAGAACACTGACTGTAATTAGTAATTAATATTAACAAATAAATGAAAATCTCCTAGCAGGTCTCTGAAAAATCAGGTAACGCCTCAAACTACACATCATTTCAGCTCAGCAGCAGAGTAAATTAAACGAGTGCCTTAGACTGAGCTGAGAAGAAGGAGTTCTTCATTCCGGTGACAATTGTGACAGACAATGCAATCTGATAATGGCACTTGTGTGCACAACAGGGGCTTTGGGAGGATTAGAGGGTCAGTGCAGCATCCCCCAGAGTCAGCAGGGACATCCAGCAAGAGCCCTGGATAATGGACCACGTACCAGGCTCTTTTCAAGGCGTTTATTAGCCACAATCAGCTACAGCTACTCAGTGAGCCAACAATAACTAAAATTCACCTGTGATAACTGCAAGCTTCAAAATGGGCTCTTGAAGGGCAAAGATTTGGGTAATCCTGAAAATTTAACCAGGTTTAAGCTGCTTCTGAATATGCTTCTGCATTTTTACTAAAAACAGGGAATACAAAGGACTCTGAGGTATTCAGCATGACACCAATCCCTCCTCTGTTTATAATTATAAATTATTATAATCACAGAAACATTTAGGTTGGAAAAGACCCTTAAGATCTTCAAGTATGACTGGAAACCCAGCATTGCCAAGCCCACCAATAAACCATGTCCCTGAGTGCCACGTCCACCCCACCTCCAGGAGAATATATGATTATACAGCACAAGGGCTCCAGTTTGCATGGAAAAAGCTCAACTTCAGTCAATGGACTAAAGCACAGGAAAGGAAAAAATTCCAAACTGAAAAGGATATTACAGGAAAACACATTTTCCCCACTTTTCACACTTGTCTAAAAGACAAGAGCATCACCTTCCCGTTTCGTCTATCTCATTCTTTTTGGAAAACTAAAACTAACAGAAAATCTGATTTCTCCAGAGCTTTCTCCAGCAAAGCCAAGTGACACTTTTGATCACTGCTATGCTCTGCACCACAGAAGAACCTGGAGTCAGACATCCTACTGAGGAAGCAGAATCCACACTTTGGGATCACACACAAGTCACAAGCACCCTGAGCTGATCCCCTTTAGAATCATTTCTATCCTCCTCCATACCTGTCCCCCTTGTAACTACCCAGTGAGATAGCTGCTGACCTTTGTCAGATTGTCCCTTAGACTCCTTTTGATCAAACTGAGCAAGCTCATCTCCTCCTGGATTTTTCTTTACCATGATAAGTCTTCATCTTTCTGGTTTAGAAGTTTAAAAATAATCCCTCTATATATTTGGTTGCTATTCTGCTCATTAATGTTAATGTTATTCATTAAATTTAAACAATGGTTAACTTGCCATTCTTCGTAATTTTGGTAATTATGTCATGATCCCTAGTAGTACATAAAAATACATATTTGCAGTATATAAAGGCCCATGCCAAATTTACATAGGCAAGTAAGAGAAGCATAGTGAACTGCTTTTGTGATACCATTAATGACCA
>VYZR01079054.1:17082-34948 GCA_013400675.1 Oxylabes madagascariensis | reverse complement strand
TTTGAGCAAAAATTACTGAACATCTGGTTGTTGACTGGATGTTGAAGGGGTCATCCTGCAGTATTCCCAAAATCCCCTCTGGGAGATGTGTTGCACACATCTAAGTATAAGAACTGAATCAACAAACCTCTTTGTGTGGACATATAAAGTGTAACTCACTGGGAACCTGCTCTAACTTCTTAAAACCAGAGGTTGAGGGCAAAGTGGGTCGTCTGCCCTCTACTCCTGGCAAGCTGCTTGGTGCTGCTGACACCCACCACAGGCAGAGGGGTTATTTTAGTGTCCCCTTGGTCCTCTCACCATCACTAATGTGTTGCCCACAGTCCACCCACCAAAGGTGTGGCAACTCACTTCTTGGTTGTCTTGCAGGTGCTGTGCTTCAGTGCCTGTTGAGTTGCTGAGCTCGTGAGCTTTGATCAGGGCTCCCTGTGCATACTGTCAGCTTTTCAATTAAATTACCTCACACTGACCAACTGAATATACTCTGTTCCCCTTCTCCCCACAATGTGTCCTGAGGTGTGCGTTCAAAACCAGAAACACCCAGGCTGAGAAACCTTGGCTTTGCTGAATAGCTCCAAGTTCATCCCTGCTTAATTCAGTGGGGCTCCAGCAGTGATGAATTCTGACCTTTGCATGAAATCCATGGCAGAGCAAGCAAGAGTGTCTCTGTATTCTAATTTACATTCAAAGGATGCACATGCATTTTAAACCCACCTTTTTAATCCTTGCAGCTGAACCATTCAGCTGTTGTGTTGCCACTGAGAATTCAGGTGAGATGTTTGACAGAGGGCGAGGGAGATGCTCTGCATCGTTAGGGAAGGCAGAGGTATGGGAGGAGAGTATGTGACCTCTGAGAGAAACAACCTGCACTGAATGCATCAAACAGGAAAATGTTGCCAGGAACAAAGAGGATTAAACCCCTTAAACTGAACTTGAAACCACATATGCCTAGAAGTAGAGAAATTCTTTCCTAGTGTGTTTTCTCCCTGTATAATTAGTCTTCAAATATGCTTTCTGGAGTGAGTGCATTTATCCCAATCTAAGGAAGCAAAAGGAATGATGTAACTGGTTTCTTTCAGTTCCCACTTCAGTGCAACTTCACAATACCCTTGGACTTCAGGGGATTAAGTTCCTGTCTTGGCTGTGGTCCAGTTACTGGTCATTGCTATTTGTCGATTATCCTAGCATTCCAGAAAACATTTTATCCCCTTCATTAACTCACAATTGACCAATCACATAAATCAGGTTAAGGACTAGTGGACATGTCTACAAAGAAAAGAGAGATTCTAAGAAAGGCCAATTAAAGAACGGGTTGAATCTGATTTTGTCTTAAGATCTCTATTCTTGAAATTGCAAATAATGACCCTTGCAAAAAAAGAACATTAATTCAACCTACTACTCTTTTTGTTCACACTTTAAAAAGGTGCAAAAAAAAAAGCATTGTTTCTCTAAGAGAAGCCTGCACCTTCTTAAAGACACACGGTTCTTTTCCATCATCATGTTTAAAACCAGATTTTTTGCAGAGGTAGCACCTGTGAATGTGTGAATGTGTGGGTGTATAATTGTGTCTGTGGTGGACTCTCCGTGTCACCAGTCCACAGGTGTGCTGCTGTGAGGACAGCTGGACACCGGGGACACACTGATGTCCTGTTGTACTTGGGGATCAGTCTATGAGCCATCATTCAGTAAGAGTCAGGAGAAGCCCTGACACGGATTTCACTAAGAACAAGACTGAGTTGTGTATGAAATCACCTTGACATCTTTATGGGTGATGTGCTGAGGACAGCTCTGATGCTGTGACCTCCTCCTTGAACCCAAGGACCCTCAAACCTCCTCCGAGGTGACGATAGGGGCTGAAGTTTTTCATCCTGCCCTTCCCATGTCTCCCTTTTCATTTGGCCATGCTGCAACCCTGGAGCCATAGAACAGTGAAGCAATTCCTTGTGCCTTTTGTTGGTGTTTGGAATACATAATTTTCTTTGTTTGATTTGGGGGAGAATGCTTCCAAGAATGTAACTGGATGGGTTTTAAATTGCACACTTTGCCAGGGGCCGTTCTCCAAGCTCTCGCGTACGTGTGACCAACATGTCTGCGGGCAGGACCAGTAAATGCTGCCTGATGATGGGTGACTGGTGTGGCCACATCCTCTCCCTCCAAGGCCTGGGTTGCTGTGGGCTTGTGGAGGAAAGGAAAAATATGTGGTTCCCTCTTCTGAAGTGGGTGGGATGTGATTTTCTGTAATAAAGCATATGTGTTATTTTTGTGTCCAAAAGCTGCTCTACCTAAGGGATTTGAACCCTACAAGAAGGCAGACATTCTTGTTGCCATATTCTCTTCTTCAAGGAAGAGATATTTAAGCTAACTGATAAGTGCAGGATCCATTTTCTTTTCTCCTGAGGGAGTTAGGGAGTATCATGACCCAGCATGGAGATAAGCAGAGAATCATGGAATATCTCGAGTTGGAAGGGACATCTCTGCACACCTCTTGGGGGCCACGGCTGCAGCTCATCCACCACCTGAAGAAACAGATCCACTGTTCGTATCACCTCCATGTCTGGCTGCAGTACCAGAGGATCTGGCAGGCCTGGTTTGTGCAAAGGATGCTGAGCAATGAACCTTTTCTTTGGCTGGGGCTGCAGTGGAAAATCTATAACCCAAAGGCTATGAAGGCTCCAGAAAGGGGCATAGAGACCATGACTCTGACAAAGGTTTTTTTGAGAAGCATCATTGGTCTCGGAGTAATGTGAAACTGGATGGTGGGATGTAGGACATGTTTCATCCTCCTCCTTAATCCAGTAGGGACCTACTCAAAGGGAGGGCAGAAAACTCTCCAGGGCTGGCAGCCCCAAAGCCTTGAGACATCCCACGTTGCCTTTGGCCACACCACCAGGTAAAAGTGGGTCACCTACCAGGAGTTTTTGGCGGGATCATAACCCTGTTCTTTCTGGACCTATAACCCAAGGATAAGCAAAGTAAAGAAAACAGAGGTACTGGATACTGCATGCTCACTTTCCTCATTTTACTATTTGAGGTTTTTGAGGGTGGAGGAAAACAGATTTTGTGATGTAGAAGCACTACTGATTTATAGAGTGGCATAAAAGCATCAGTGTGACAATATTTATATAGTTCAAAGGTTTTGAGGTGTGCCAGGGAAAAATTCAAAATAATATAATGAAGACAGTATTCAGGGTCTAAATTTACAGCAGCTGCCCTGACATCAGTAGGATTTAAGTCCACCCTCTCAGTATCAATGGAAAAAGCCCAGATTTATGCCTTGTAATTCCTCATCATATTGGGACAGGGAAAGATGGAAGTCAGCACGAATTAAGTCCAGAAGTTCTAAGGAATGGAAGTGGTCCCTTGCTTGAGATTCATTGAACTTAGTGCATAGACAGTGATTTAAAGTCCCAAATGCCATTTGGCATCCATCTGCTGCCTAGATGATGCCTAAATAAGATCATTTTTTTACTCATTACTTTTAAGCAGTCTTCCTGGCAAAAAGACAATGGCAGATTGTGCTGCTATTGCATTTGCACCAGATTTTCACTAAGTGCAGATTTATGTTTATTTAATCACCGTTACTGGTTTATAAGTTATGCTTCATTTCTTTAAACAGTATGATTTCCCACCCCAACCCCCCCCCAAAAAAAAAATCTGAGTAAAGGATTTATGATGGAAAATCCATAGAAGGTCCCTTTTGTTCCACCTAATTGAATTTCACCTCCTGTTACCATTACCTTATTCCTGTTCATGGCACAGAGAATGAAAAGCTTTGGCAAGTTTTTGGGTGAGTATGTCCAAGANTTTGAGGTTTTTGAGGGTGGAGGAAAACAGATTTTGTGATGTAGAAGCACTACTGATTTATAGAGTGGCATAAAAGCATCAGTGTGACAATATTTATATAGTTCAAAGGTTTTGAGGTGTGCCAGGGAAAAATTCAAAATAATATAATGAAGACAGTATTCAGGGTCTAAATTTACAGCAGCTGCCCTGACATCAGTAGGATTTAAGTCCACCCTCTCAGTATCAATGGAAAAAGCCCAGATTTATGCCTTGTAATTCCTCATCATATTGGGACAGGGAAAGATGGAAGTCAGCACGAATTAAGTCCAGAAGTTCTAAGGAATGGAAGTGGTCCCTTGCTTGAGATTCATTGAACTTAGTGCATAGACAGTGATTTAAAGTCCCAAATGCCATTTGGCATCCATCTGCTGCCTAGATGATGCCTAAATAAGATCATTTTTTTACTCATTACTTTTAAGCAGTCTTCCTGGCAAAAAGACAATGGCAGATTGTGCTGCTATTGCATTTGCACCAGATTTTCACTAAGTGCAGATTTATGTTTATTTAATCACCGTTACTGGTTTATAAGTTATGCTTCATTTCTTTAAACAGTATGATTTCCCACCCCAACCCCCCCCCAAAAAAAAAATCTGAGTAAAGGATTTATGATGGAAAATCCATAGAAGGTCCCTTTTGTTCCACCTAATTGAATTTCACCTCCTGTTACCATTACCTTATTCCTGTTCATGGCACAGAGAATGAAAAGCTTTGGCAAGTTTTTGGGTGAGTATGTCCAAGAAGTTAGAAATCTTGGCCTTTCTTCTGGAAGGTATTGTGTAAGGCAGACATCCTGGACATATCCCTGTATTTATCCCCTTTCTTTCTGTGTCATCCCAATAGTCAGCCTGAAATGGTAGCATAGCTGCCTTCAAGTGTTCTTGTGGGGTAGAGTTCCTCAAATCTACATTATCTCAAAAAACTTTGCTAGGCCTGTTTGGCATTTAAATCTTTAAGAAAGGGCTCAGACAGCACTGGCAGCCCTCAGCCTTAGATTCCCTGGACCTTTGGTTCAGGAGTGATTTCAGCCCTAGCAATTACCTGGCAGCATCACATTGCAGCTTTGTGTTGTGCCTTTCCTGTCTCATGTCACTGTATGCAGCAGCGTTTGAGTGACTTCACTCTGCTGAATTTCCATGATTTTCTGCCTGAAAAGGACCAATTCCCTTTGTGTTTTTGTTTTTAACCACCCTCTACCTATTCTTAACAAAGAAGTGATCTTTGTGTAGTAATGAACTGGCCGGTCTAGATATAAACTTTCTTCTGGAAAGAACTTGCTGCTCGGAGAGGTCAAAGGCCCTCAGCAGCCAACAGAAATATGATTTAACAAGCAGAAGGCATTTTGGAAAAGAAGTATCTGTGCTCTTGACTTCGCTCCGCAAAATGAATTGGAAACTCCCTGTAGTCCTAAGTGCAAAAGTGAGATCCTCCAGCCCTGGCTCAGCTGCTGTCTGTGTGTGCAGCTGATGGGGACTTGGATGTGCGAACGACCTCAGATTTCACCGCACGGTACAAGTTTCACAGTGGTCAAGATGCAGAGAGGCACCATCACAGGGAAGGAAGGGTCTTTTACATGAATATTCCTTGTGCCTAAGGACACTGAAAGACTGAGAAGCTGGGATAGATCTATTTTGAACTCCTTGGCACGTTTTGTGTGAAGTTAAGGATGGCTTGCTGGGCACCAAAGTGTCCCTCTCTCTATATATACACACATATATACAAAGTGCACTCTGAGCACAACCAGCTAAACTATGCTGGACACCAAGGCGTCTCAACTACAGCTAAGTTCTGCCAGCCTGCACACAACAGGCATTTCTCTGGCTGTTTGACCAGCAAGATGTGCACTCACTGGTGTTTAGGCACCTGTTAGGACCAGCATTTTACAAAGAACAGTCAGCAGACACAACACTCAAGGAAGATTTCTCTGGGAAGAGGAGATTATGTCATTAACTACTTAAGAGTTATGAGGTCACTTAGGTGGCTTCCACATCATATCACTCTTCCAAAGAACACAATGATAAAATCATTTTGCTGGATTAAAAGCATGACTTTGTAAGGTATAAATGAGGTTAGATCCCCTCTGCAGACATTAAACTTAGCAAAAGTCTGACTCATCTCAGAGGTAAGGGCATTCTTATGGATCCAATTAGAGAAAAAACACTACCTGGCAAGAAAGAACAAAACCTATAATACTTCTGATTATACAATGGCAGCTGGAATAAGATTTTCTCATATGGGAACACATGAGCTCAATGTGTAAGGAGAAACTGGGCTTGTCAGACTTAATTAGAGTGAGGGAAATGGCCTATGGTCAGAAACTGCACAAGTTGTCCACTTCTGGCTCCTGGGCCTGAGCCAGACTCAGAGGTCTGTGGGACAGCACCCTGCACCACAATCCCAGAGACAGGAGTTCACACCAAGGGCTTCTCGCTGCTGGTGGTGAGAAAAACGTGTGCCTTCATTAAAATACTGTCTCATGCTGGTGACAGAACAATAGAGGCTCCACCAGAGAGTCTCAAAGCACTCTCTAAATAGCTGTTAGTGATGGGAGAGGGGCCAGCGTGTTCCAGCAAAGTGTGCACAGGCCGGAGGCTGGTTTGGACTGCAAGAGGGCCATGGCGGGTAATACATCAGATCCGTCCACCTGAAGTACATAAATAGATGTAATTACATCAGCATCCAAGAGCCTCACAGCACTCCTCCAAGCTAGAGATTTCCTGTTATTCCCAATTTATGTAGAAGCCTAGGGGACAAGGAGACTATAGGATTTCAGCGGGATCCAGACCTTCAGTTACCCTTCCAAGCCCTACCCTTGGGGACATGTGTATCATCGTGCAGGAATGGCCTCTGAAGGGCTGCCAGCCGCCTGCCCATGGGGTGGTGGAGCCAGAGTGCCCTGACCCGCTGCGGCCCTTCGGGCACCGCGGCTCACACAGGGCTGGGCAGCTGCTCTGCAGTGTGGAAATGGGTGCAGATTTACTGGGAGAGTGGACTGGGTGAGAGGGTGGTAGCACCCTCACTGGCACCATGAGCTGGGTCCAACGTGCTCCTGCTCTCCTGAGCCAGGATCTTGGGTCTTGGGGGATCGTTTCCCTGGTGGTAACTTCCCAGGTGACATCAAAGCAGTTTTCTTTTCCTTAAGATTTTGCTGAACTAAGAAAATAAACTTGAAATATAATCATGAGGTGCTGGGAAAGGTTTAGAGAGAAAAGCAGCAAAAGCAGCATTTTTACCAGTCTGAAGTGGTGCAAATGTATTTGAGATGATTCTAACAAAGGAAGACTTCTCTCATTGAGATCTCATTGGCTTTACCAAAATAAAACTTTCCTTTGTGAACACAGATAAGCCATTTTATCCAATTCTTAGTCGTCAGTTGAAGGATAATATTATTACTTTGCCTTTGCCCATATGATGTTTTTATATTTTATGCTTCCCAGGACAGAAGCTGTCCTGAAGAGTGACCAGGGCTTAGATCTCAGCTGAGGTCTCTGAGTGTTACAAAGGCAGATCACTGCATGCCTGTTTCAGCATCAAGCCAAAAATTACTTGTCTTACAGACTCAAGATCTTTGCTTCTGGGAAAAAAAATCACTTGGGCAAGGGGAAAGAGAAGCCCATAAAGCCCTCAGTCCTCAAATTAAGCAGGTTCTCCCATTTTATACAAAGGGAAATGAATATATCCAAAAGGAACGTAAGAAAATCTCCACTTTTCACTGGCATAGTTACTCTGTCGTGCTTCCATGTGAAAGGGCACTGTGTACCCTACTAAAGATCAGGAAGGGCTGTGTCCCTTGGCTCTCTTCTTGAGACAAATGTACAAGTGGTATCTTGGGCTCAGATGAGCGCAATCCTTTGAAATTTGATTTGTCCCCTGGTCCTGTTGCCTGTTATGCAGAGTTGCAGTGGGTGGGACCATCATGTTGATGTCCCCATTGGTGACTGCATGTATTTCAGGAATGTTCTGTAATACAACCTGGCTCATTGTTGACAGCCAGAACTTTCCAGGCCCTTTTTCTTCTCCTTGGCTCCCTCACTTATCAGGAGGGCAGTAATCAAACAGGTGCACCTGGAGGGCAAGGATGTACCACCACACCAAGCTGTGAGGTTCAGGTAGAGCAGGAGAAGGCCTTTCCTAGGGAAGAGATCTCTTGCCCCCACGTGCAGGCTCTCCTTATACATCCATCCTTGCCTGGTATATCACCCAAGGGCAAAGATCTGACCAACTTCTAAGCAGGCAGTGTGCCATCGTGACAGATGGGCACAAAAGGGGCAGCCAAGAAGCCATGTATGTGCATCCAGTGTGTTTAGGGGTTGGGTTCCCAGCCAGGAACGTCAGAGCAGCTGTCCACCCTCAGTTTACGTGCCTGTAGTTTAGGGGGATCTTCCACCACTAATCCAGCTTCAGAGATGGTTTAACTTTCAAAAATTAAAAATAGCATTCATTGCCCCGTATGGAGAGTGAGTCTTGACCCATTTGCATCAAGGGCTGGTGTGGGTGAATGGGGAGGGGGGCAGCATCAAAGAATGGGAGGGTGGGGAACTGCCTTAACCTCCATTTGTCTTTTTGTTGGGATCTGCTTTGGGATTGTTAGGAATGCCTCCACACACTAGTCAGATCTGGCCAGGGTGCCCAAGGCAGGATTTGGGCTCTGCTGGGAGACAGAAGAAAGGACTGGATTCTCCTATCCTATTTATCATAGTCCTGGAACTCCATGCTACCCTGTGTCAGCAGTGGCTAGACCTAGTTGTTCAAAACTGACATTTTAAAGCCCTGTAGTTAAAACTGAGTCCTCATCACAGTCATCTAACATCTGGGTGTCAGATTCTGCCACTGACAGATGCCTCAACCAGGCACTTATTCTCTTGTTGGTCTTGCAGAGGTGCAGATGCAGCTCCTCACAGGGGTGGAATAAGATTTTCCCTGACTGTAATTATCAAATGTTCAGGTGTATTTAGAGGTTCAGAGCTAGAACTAAGAAAGGATTTAGATTGAAAAAGGTCAGACACTTACATGCTCAGCCTGAGATGCTGAACTTCTAGAAAGAGATCCAGACCTGTGATTTGGGGGCTTTATCCCACGCACTTCACAGACCACTTAAGAAAGGGTGTGAATCAGACAACACATGGGGAGCCCTCCTAATTAACCCCAAGGAAAGGCTAAATATGGGTCTGTTTTCAATTTTGCACCTCCTGAAATATGGGGTAGTGATAGCCTAGCACTTGAAGCATCTCAATTAAATGTTCATCTAAAGTCTAGAGATCCTTACATGTCGATCTGTATGACATACATATGTGGAAAATGTTAGCAGAGCCCAGGATTTAAGCTTTTTATTCTCTTGCAAAAGATTATTCTCCAGCCACTGGAATATCAGGGGAAATCAGCTGTCCCTTTACTGGTACACTCGTCTGAGTAGGAGCTTGCCACTGGATCTCTGCTCAGACCAGTGGTTCACCCCTGAACCTAGGTTTCAATTTGATGCAGTTGCTTTGTAGAAAGGCTGTTGTTAGAAATGTAGCTGACAGTATCAGTCAAAATGTTTAGGGGAAAACTTTAGGGTTACCTCTGAAGAACTCAGTGCGCCTAAATTTTGCATGTAACCTCTGAACACCTATGTTCTTTCGGAGTCTGGATGCTCAAATACGCTCTGATCCTAACAGGATTTCAACTTCGAAACCTCACTGGGCATCTTAAGTTATCACAGATGTTGCAAAGAAAAAATTACTATAAATTCTCCAAACTCCTATTTTTCAGTTACTTGAGATTGACGACTTGAGATTTAGATCATGGCAGAGTGAGATGGGGAATTACTTCATTTCACCTCTGACTCTGGGCAAATGTTCTTACCTGTGCTAGCATGTGAGGTCAATCAAAGCAGCTGAAGTTGTCTGTCACACTAGAACATTCCCAGTCAGCCATCATGATGTGACCTGTGGTTTGTACACCTGGTCATCTGTTAACAGTCCAGTCCATGGAAATATGCTGATATCGTTGTGGCTTTACCCTCCAAGGTCATTCAGATGCAGCTGGAAATTTTTTCCATCATTTGAAACATCTTTTCTTTCCCACCTTTCTCCTTCTCTATGGTGTTACTTATTTTCCTGTTTTCCAGCATTCTAAATTAAATCTCATAAAACATGTGAATTTACAGAATATATAAATATATATGTGATATACAGAAAAATGTTGAATCACGTAGTGATATCTTCCAGGGTTCCCTGTGCACACCTCAGTGTTATGTAACATTTGCAGCTTACAAGAGACCTGTTGGTTATCCCAGTGGGGTTATCACCGCCATGAAAACCAGCACATTCAATCCTGGTCTGTGAGTTCTCCTTAATCACTGGGTTTCAACCCATTCTCTATGAGTAGCTTGTATTTGTAGGAGTATTTTCCTTGTTTACTGAAGGGAGAGGGCACTTCGTAGTGTTTTGCCTCTTTGCAAAATAGTTCTACACAACATTCAAACCTTAACATCTTTGAGGAGCTCTAATGATAACAGAGATGATAATTTGACCTGTTTGTCTCAGTTGGTGACTATCTTCAACTTCCCCTCTCATAATCTCAGTACATTTCATTCATCATCTGCAAACACTCTATTCTACAATGTAAACCAAGGAGAATAAATTCTGAAAATGCAGACCTGGAAATGGCATTATTAACACTGAAACAATAAGCAGAATAGGAAGAAAGGGGACATAACAAACATAAATTTTGCAGAGTTATTGGAAAATGTTAAACCAGAGTAACTATTAAAACATATAGTTAAGTATGATAATTTAAGTATTTAGTATTTCTATTTAGAAGGTGCCAAGGCATCCTGTAGACAGACAAGAGCAAGATTCTGGTAGACAGCTAGTAACCCAGGAATGCAGAGCTCTGACAAAACAGGATTTACCCAGTCTCCAGCTGCTGTCCAAGTAAAGGAATTGTATGATTTGTGATGTTCACTAGGAATCTCATGGCATGTGACATTCTTCTTAAACACAGAACTCATGGAGTTAAAAAACAAGGCAAGAGCAAAAATGAGTATGATGTGAAAATGAAGGACATGCACCATAAAGGTTCATAATTACAGAGGGCAACAATCACTTAGCAGNCTGCTTAATTTGGGAGCAGCATGGGAAAAACCAGTTATTCTCCACCCAGGCTGGAGCAAGGATGTCTGCAACACCAGCCTGTCCTGTATCCTCTGGTTCCTGCTGGCAACGTGGCCATGCCAGTGTCTGCATCCCCTGGCAATCCTCAACCTTGGCAAGTGGGGCACTCAGTGTTGGTGGATAAAGAAAAGACCTCTGTAATAACTGAGCAGAATAAGGCTTTGCTTTCAGGAACTTTCTGGACTTGCCCTATTCCCCAGTCACTGTAATGTTCCAGCAAATACTTTGTGAGACAGTTTTCACACTGCTTCTAGGAACACACAGAATATTCAACCAAAATGTCATGTGTTGTCTGTTTGACCTCTTGGCGTTCATTGATGTAAGTTTACCTCATAGCTACTATTTTCCTAATAAATTCTGTTTAGGGTTTGTTTTTCAAGCTCAAATGGAAAATCCCAAATTGTGTCATGACAAGAGAAAACACTCCTACATGCTGAAAATGTTCTGTTTTCCATTGCTCTGTTGCCAAAGTCTGGGGGTGAAAAAAGGCTCACACAGGCTGAGTGTTGAGGGTGTAGTAGGAGTGGGAGGTAGCCAACTTGGAGTCTGAAGCTTGTGTGTTCCTTCAACAATCGAGTTGCTATTGCCCTGATCCATCCACAAAGGATCAATTAATCAAAGGTTTCTCCTTAATCAACAGATGCAGCTATCCCTGCCCTGATTAACTAGTGGAAGGAATGTTTTTCAGTGAGAGAAGTATAATTAGCTCACACAGTGCTGGGCAGACCACAACAAGCTTGAAGAAGTGTGAATCTTGCACATCTGGATGCTGGACACCTCTGGACCACAACACTTGGAGATGTGTTGGTGCAGCAGAGTTCCCTGGGGCTTCACCATCTGAATCTGAGCTCTGCCTCTTTGCAAGTCTGAACTCAGAGCAGCATTTCAGGGAAATGAAGGAATTAAATTCCAGATAGGCCTTGGGAAATGGTCTGGATGATGAGGTGCTGGAATTCAGAACACAGGCTCCAAATTTCTTCTCAGCTGCCATCTGACACAGTAGGTGCCTAATTTTCTGCTAGAAAGCCTAAGTAAACCTGCCAAGACCTGGCAGAGCTCAGATACCTGGAGACATGCGTGAACCTCATGGGTGTCTCAGAAGAGCCATTCCTCTCCCACTCCTACCTATGGCCCAAAGGGATGTTCAGATAACTGGGACACGGCCCTCTGAGATCAGCTGTGGACATGTGTCCTTGCAGAGAACCTCCCCTCCCGCTCATCTGAGGCTGGACTGCCAGTTCATGCTTTGTTTGTGAGCTACCTATGTTCCAAGATAACCTTTAGGTTATTGAAGTGATACCTATTGAAGTCCTATCACTTTCTGCACACAGTCAAATATCCATCAGGTTGGGGGACAAAAGGAGCAGTGAGGTGGAAGAGGAATATTGTTTTCAAACCTTGTATTCGATCTCCTACATTTCAGGTGTGTGTTTTCAACCGACGGCTGAATGAGAGGATTGGAGGAAAGGCAGACCAGCCTTGAAGACAGAGTAGCAGAGGATTCACAGCTGAGTTATGTACCTAACTGCATGGCAATATTTAATTCGCTTTTTTTTCAGTTTTATGTCCCGTACTATCAAGATCTACCTTCACATTTTAAATGCAATTTCTAAGCTGCATAGTCTTTTTCTTCAGCACACTCCAGATCTGAGTTAATGTCTATAAAATCAGAATACACTTTAAAGGCTGATTTTTAGACAGACTTTCTCTTCTGTTATACTATATTAACCCCACAGATTTCAGTGAGGAACTAATTTTCCCTGTATGGAAGGGAGAACAGTTTTACCCTGAATGAAGCCAACTTCAAGGTCTGACTGATGAATTCACATTCAAGCATGATGTGTCCTCATGTCAGTGGTTTCCCAGGTCTTTCTGAAGAGGCAGGCTGACATCTAAGCTCTCACATGTGAGAAATCTCAGTGCAACTGAAGTAAGTGACAAAGGTTTCTTGATTTTCCACTGGGAGTGATTTCACTGAAAGCAGTTAGAGCTCAATAGCAGAAACACAAAAACATCTGAAATGATAACGTGGCCCAGACGTCCATGCTGAAATGAGAATTGTCTTTCTGAGATGTCATGTTGGGGAGAAACACTTCGAGAAGGATTTGCTCATTCCTCTTACATGTAGGAAGTGGGGGACTGAGTTAACTCCTTCCATCCCTGCGAAGGGGCCTGATTTCTCACAAGGTGAGCTGGACACTGCACAGCTGAATTTCCCAAAAACCGCTCATCACTTCAGAAATGCTTGGCTCTGGGGTCTGTCCTGAAAACTTTTCTTGACACATCCAAAGATAATCTCAAGTCTGCCAGAAAGACTTTGGAGCCAAAATGTTAACCTTTCATTTTTCATTTCTGTCTCCACTGAGTTTAGTCCTGCTCCCAGGGAAGAAGCCACTGGCTTCTGCTGCAAGCTGCTTTGCTCAAGCCAGTCACTGCACATGTCCAAGTGTTTTTGCAGGGAGAGAAAAGCCAGCTCCCCACCAGGCTAGCTGCTTAAGGAAAGCAGGAAGGTGGATAGCAGCAGCTAAGAAGCTTTTTAACACTCCAAGAGCTTGGTCTGTTCTTTCTCTTCACCAAGTGAGCTGATTGGCATTCAAGACACATTTAATCCTGCTCCGCGAAAAGGCAATATTTTAATAACTAAATGGCTTATTCACCTGAAACCTCACATTTTCCAAGAAAACATGCCAAGCTGGGTTTGAAAAGCTCCATGCAAATGGATCATGGGATATGTGTGATAATTTCATGACTTTCTATGACACTTCTTGTGAGGATAGCAGCAGGCTTTTGTGTATTAATGCAGTGACTGATTCATTTTCCAGAAATCCTTACCTTATGGTAGATAAGACAAGTACAGATGTAAAATGCAGGGCTTGCTTCATCCACAGGCAAGTCCAGCTGTTTCCGGGTGGAAGCCTGCCATAGTTTCACATAGTTCATAACTGCAGTGTGTAAAATTTTAGAGCTGAAATTGTATTTCTCCCACATACTGACTGCTGTAAATGTTGCCACAAGCTGCATGTAACAAGGTAAGCAAGGGGAGGCTGACTTCACCTGTTAGTGGAAGGTGGCTGGTCAAATACTGCCTTTAAAGCAATCTTTCACCAGTGCCTTGACTCACCTTCAATTTTCCAGCGAAGAAAACATGTCTTTAGCAGCTGATCTTCCACCAGGATGAATTTTCCACAGATGTGTTAAGGAAAAGAGCATTTAACAAAGATGCTCCTTAGAAAAGATGAAGGAGGAGTTCATCAAATTGGGTAGGTGAGGATAGTGATTGTACTGGGAAAAAACCTAACATGAATATGAACACAGACCAGACCAGTTAATAACACAAATAATTGAGTACAGATACTGCCACTGAGCTGAAGAAAAATGGAGTGTGGGATCAGGTGAGAAGAAAGCAACAGAGCTCTTAATATCTTGTTTGACTGGTCAGAAGGATACCAACTGTAGGGAAAGTAACAAGAGAGTAACTGCAATGATTGGGATTGAGGAGGTGTGTGCAGCGAGGAAGAGGAAGCTTAAAAGACGAAAAAGTAGGCAGTGTTAATAAAAATGGGAGCTGAGTCACAGAAAAGTAAAAAACTGTGAGTGTAGCAGGAGAAATAATTTGGGGCAAAACCCCAACGTTGCACCCCACTTCATGGCATAAGAGTTGGTTTGAATAGGTGGTTTTACAAAATAATATGTTAGAAGAGACCTAAAATAGCAGCAGTACAGGTTGGCAGTGGGCTGTGTGATCCTTCTACTCACTGTATCTGTCCACCACGGGATTTGTTTTCCCTCCAAATGTTGGGCTGACTCACACTTTAATGTGTTTGCAATTGCACAACTGCTTTTGGATTTCTGTGAAACAGGCAGACAGTTCTTTTAACCTCCAACCTTTGTCTCTGTTATGAGCTCTTGATGCTGTTGTTTTGTGTGTTTGACTGAGTGAGAATCAGACCCTGTGACCCTGTGGGCTGGAGGGGACCCTTCTCCTGGCCCACCCAGGACTCTTAGTTCCACGTAACAGCATAAATGTCCAAGGGCCAAACTTAGTGCTGCTGGAGGCAGTGGAAAGGATGCCATGAGCTCAAATGATCCAGGGCTCAGAGCCAAAAGTTTCTTTCCACAAAGATAAGGAGATACTTGCACTCTGCCCAGCCCATGGAGACTGGTGTTTTGTGATTCATTTCCTTTTCCAGCACATTATGGAAGGAGAAAGGCCTTTCAATAGGAACATCCACAGGATGTGTACAGTCAGCATGAGACTTGTGCTCTTTACAAATTATATGCACTTAAGAACTGAAGTCACTTAAAGCCAGACAAGTTCCTCGGAAATGACAATTCCTGAGATAACAGATTGTGAAGTTCAGGACTGAACTTGCACTTTCTTGGCAAGAAGGAACCAGAATCAGAAGTCAGCAGGATCTGGAGGAGTTTTTTCACTTCCAAGGAAAAAGGAAGGCAGAAAATGGAATGACATGTCAATGGAATGACATTACTGCACAGCTCAGAAGTCCCAGCTCCCACCTTGAGGCTCAGCCTGCTCATCCTGGAGTCCACTTGGCCAACAGGCATCCTCTCCAAGCAGCCCAGGGTGCAGGCCAGTGGGCCAGGGGAGAGCTGGCAAGGCTGTTCCTTTTGAGGAAACCCAGGAAATGGCAGCCATTTGGGACATGATGGGATGTTCACCCCATCAGGGAAGTTTTTGCCTGCAGCATATTTGCCTTTCTGGAAGCTATGAACAATCAAGGAAAAAGGGGAAAAAAAAGGGAAAAAAGAAACATCCAGAGACAAAATGAGAAAAAAAGTGCCAAAAAGTCATTTGCAAGAAGAAATTTTATTTGACTTCCTGTTCTATTGCTTTTTTTTTTTTTCTTTGGCTACTCTTTTCTTTGCACACCCTGAGCTTCATTAAAAGACCATTTATTTCACTAGTTTGTGCATCAAGCTAATTATATCCTGTGCACAGCATGCTTGGACTTGACAAGCCAAAAGGGACAGCTAGGACTGAATTCGTTAAAAACAGTTTTTCATTTTATAGTACTATAAAATATAGTGATACAGTTCAGTCCCAAACTTGCAGTAACCATATTTGTATGGCACAAAATCCATTCCTCCTAATTTGGACTTCCTAGTTGAAAATTCAAATACCTTTCGTTGCTGTATTTTCTCTATCTCTGGTCACTGCCTCATTGAAAGGTGTCAGGAATGATTTAACCAGTAAAATTAAACTGTTGTTTTTCTATCAAGAGTAATGCCTAGGGTTGGCCAAAATGGCATAAAAGATTCAGGAACACATTGATTTTAAAATAACATTTAATTCCAATATAATGTGGCTCCAAGGCCCCTTTTAGTGAGATACTTTAAAAACATAAATATAGGCAGTACTGGCCTCGAAAGAATTTATATGCTGGAGGCTCTGATCCTCCCCATCTGTGCCTAGATGGAGGATTCTATCTGGTGGAAAGTTCAGTAGTGCTAATGGTTATTGAGCCAGAAATTACCCCATTTAAATCTCAGTTCCCCAGCTGAGCTTGTGAGGCTGAAACTCCCGAACAACAGAGAGAAGAAAAAAAAAATCAGAGAGAAGAAAGCTGCTCCTGAACCAGATACCAACAATGACACTTTTATAGCCATTTATTTCTAATTGCAGCTGCGCCATAAATAACACAAGATGGCCCTTTTAGAATATTTGTTTAGGATCTAGAAGCCTAACTAATAATTTCCAAGTAACAGGACTTTCACTTCTAACAGGATGGAAGAATATGAGAATTTGGAGCATGACTGAGAAATGTCATCCCACAACTCTGTAGCCTGGCAGTTTTCCAAGACCGCCCTTCCCTGGCCTACCTCTGGTCCACTTATGCACTGTACCCCACAGATAACACCAGACAGAAGATTTTTTGGGCCAGATTTTGCCTAAGGCAAGGCTGTTTGCTAGATCCTGCCCCTCAGTGTTTGGTTTGAGCTGATCATGTGAAAAGATGAGCAAGCATCTTCTATGCTGGGTCACTCCTGAGCACAAGATGCTCTGAAGGCATCAGAACCTCAACATATGAAAGATTTACCCCTCAAAAACCCCCAGACTTCTCTATATTTGGCTATAAGTGATTGGATCTTCATGACAGAAGGTTTACTCTGGCTAGACCAGGGTCCCCTGAGTTCACAGCCATGAAATCACCAAATGGCAAGACCACAATGAAAGTGTCCCAGAGGAAATATACGTGGACAGGGTGTCTGCCGGACACAAAATTAAACCACAAACTTGTTTCAGAAGGACCAAGTAGAAATCTGTTGGAAATAAAAATGTCTTGTTAACTTGTTCCATAGCTGGATTTAAGAACAATATTTAAAAACAGGGTTTGGAAGCAGATTTGAATTGAGTATGTATGAGCAGAACACCAAGAGATTTCATTTTAAATTCCAGACATTGGGATTTAAGTCAAAAAGTGTTCACAGCACCTTCCCTCTTTGCTTTCCACCAGTTCTCTGACAGAAAGTATTTCTCCTTCTGGGAGGGCCTAGCAGAACAACTGCAGTCTTTCCCAAATATTTGTTGGAATGACCTCCCATTTCAGAAACAAAAGGAAAAAAGAAAAATCATAAAAATTTCTCATTAACTTTGATGTTAGCCTCCCCTATGAGGCAGAACCCTTTCTTACAAAGGATGAGCCTTCTTAGCCTGTGATAAGAAAACAAGTTATTTAATCAATATATTTTCCAGCATACGTGTTCTTTGGCAGAGGCTTTAGGCTGCTTCTTCTGAGTGTGCGTGTGTCTCTGCTCCGATATCTGTGTGTGTGTATAAGCTTTCCTGCCTCAGAAAACAGAGCTGTTGGACATGGATAGGAATGTGTCTGGCACCTTTAGAAGAAAAG
>VYZR01079054.1:0-12167 GCA_013400675.1 Oxylabes madagascariensis | reverse complement strand
CTCTTGTTTTTCCCCTTCCTCTTCCAGTCTAAACTGGAAGATATGAAAGGGGAACACAACTTTTCCAGGGAGAGCTTTGCTCTCACGGTGAGGAGGGCTTGTCCTCCAGCCATTGTGGAACAGCCTGGTGGGATCTTGCTGTGATCTTTTCCATTTCCCTGGAAGCAAGAAATTCAAACTTGTTCATTGCTTCATAAATACAGTAAGTGTTAAGGTGAGGGGTTTTTTTAAAGGGGATTTTTTTTTCTTTCTTTATTTTTTCTCCAGTAACTGGAAATCGCACATGCTCAGGGAAAGAAGGATTGTAGGGGAGCCCAACTCCCTTGGGCAAGCTGTTGTACACATGTACAGGAAATTGAATGCAGAAATTATTGCATGCAAGACTGTTAAAGAAGTGTTGGGGTTATAAAACAGATCTTTCAGCTGCCACCCATTGTGGACATTCCTGTTGTAAGGGTCAAGTTTTAATACAAATCTGCTGTCCCAAATTACATTTGTCTTTTTCCATAAACTAAAAGTCGTGAGAGATTTACAGGAAGGTAATTTTATTCTTTGTTACTTTAACTCACTTATCTTCTCTCTGAATTTTAGAAGAAGGAGAAGGAGAAGGAGAAGGAGAAGGAGAAGGAGAAGGAGAAGGAGAAGGAGAAGGAGAAGGAGAAGGAGAAGGAGAAGGAGAAGGAGAAGGAGAAGGAGAAGGAGAAGGAGAAGGAGAAGGAGAAGGAGAAGGAGAAGGAGAAGGAGAAGGAGAAGGAGAAGGAGAAGGAGAAGGAGAAGGAGAAGGAGAAGGAGAAGGAGAAGGAGAAGGAGAAGGAGAAGGAGAAGGAGAAGGAGAAGGAGAAGGAGAAGGAGAAGGAGAAGGAGAAGGAGAAGGAGAAGGAGAAGGAGAAGGAGAAGGAGAAGGAGAAGGAGAAGGAGAAGGAGAAGGAGAAGGAGAAGGAGAAGGAGAAGGAGAAGGAGAAGGAGAAGGAGAAGGAGAAGGAGAAGGAGAAGGAGAAGGAGAAGGAGAAGGAGAAGGAGAAGGAGAAGGAGAAGGAGAAGGAGAAGGAGAAGGAGAAGGAGAAGGAGAAGGAGAAGGAGAAGGAGAAGGAGAAGGAGAAGGAGAAGGAGAAGGAGAAGGAGAAGGAGAAGGAGAAGGAGAAGGAGAAGGAGAAGGAGAAGGAGAAGGAGAAGGAGAAGGAGAAGGAGAAGGAGAAGGAGAAGGAGAAGGAGAAGGAGAAGGAGAAGGAGAAGGAGAAGGAGAAGGAGAAGGAGAAGGAGAAGGAGAAGGAGAAGGAGAAGGAGAAGGAGAAGGAGAAGGAGAAGGAGAAGGAGAAGGAGAAGGAGAAGGAGAAGGAGAAAGAGAAACCCATTAGTTCAGTAGAATTTATTAAGATGGAGTGGTATAATGGCTTCTGTTCTTGGTCTGTTGAAATGTCCATGAAAACTCTGAGGGTCTTTTCCAAAATACCTTAGCTCTCTTGAAATAGGAAGTGTGATGCTGCATAAATAGAATACAAAATCTGATGGTGCTTGATGTGACTAATTTATTACATACATTCTGTTCTCCTGATCTGATATTCCACCATTTGCCACGTGAGATCATAGCACACGCTGGAAGAGAGTTGCCTTGTTTCTAAATAATTGTGACAATGAAGCAGTTTGATATTCAGATCTTCGGTTGCTACCAGGAATTTTTCTCTGCCTTTACTTTTCTTCCTGTTTTCAAGGCAACAGACGAAAAGATGTCTCAAGGCCATCTGCAGAATTAAATTTGAGATTATGGTACAAGTTGGTACAGCACCAGATAATTTAATTTATTTTGAAAGAGGTGAAAGGAAAAAAGCTTACAGCCCCGTCACTGAAATCATATTTCAGAGGCGCGCTTCTTCATGCTATTATTTTTCCCAAAATTCAGCTGAATTTTGTTATCAGTGAATCAAAAGCTGATCTTCCAAACTTAACATAAATTCTGATCTAAATCCTTTTTTTACTTGAAGCCAGACACAAAATATATTTTTAAACACTGCTGCTCAATTTACACCCTGGCTAATTACGTTTCATCTGGCTGTTCTAGTCCTACTCATTATTCCTTCAGACTCTATAAATGCACAGGACAAATCCCCCAAGTTTTGCTTTTCAGGCTGCAAATTCAATTTTGGTGACTCCACATGAACTTTGAAGCTCTGGTTGGAGCCAGTCGCTAGGAACTGCAGCTCCTACTTTGTAGAGGCTTAGTCTTGATTTTGCAAAGAGCTTTTGTGTAATCAGTCAATTAGAGCTGTGACCAGTGATCCATATCAGCAACTGATGGGGAGTGCAGGATTGGTACGCTTGGAATCCAGGTTTCAGCCTTTCTGGTTAGGTCGTGATTCTCAAACAGCGCCAATATTGAAGACATTACATTGATTTCCTCAATTCCTTGTCCACAAAAACCAATAGTCAACTCTGTATTAATTAATTAATTAATTATAAAATTAATTAATTAATTATAGAAGCTCTGGACATTGTTTCTTTCAATATTTCCATCTCTGCTTGCACTATTAGGAAATCCTTCTCCAATAGTTTTCTGTAACATCATCTGGAAGTGTAAATAAATTCACTGGTACAGTTACTATCAGTTAATAGCAACCAAACCCTACCACTACAGCTCCAAGTGTATTGGTTTAAACTCTGAAACTGTGTAGCTAGATTGTTTTATCTCTTTGTAGAAGCCTAACTTTTAAAAAAATATTAAGCCAGAGTAAATTTTGCGTAAGCGGGTGCTTATTTAAAGGCCACATATTTAACAAGACACTTTAATGGCTGCTGTTCTGTAAGAAAGAATAATTAGAGAAAAAACTTCAGAGCTTAGCATTATTTTATAGCTTTCCCTTTCAACGACCCCCTTAGATCATGTTTGCTGAGATCTCTGTTGTTATAAAATGCTCACACAATTACTGACAATAGATGTTGAATGCAAATATGTTCTCCACTACTTAGGATGGCACAAATACATTTTTTTGCTGTGCATAGTGCCTGCCACTGCCTTTAAATACTCAAATGTGCTATAAGTCATTTGCAGTCAGTTTGGCTTAAATATTGCTAATTCATGTCTGAGTGTAGTTTTGTGTACTTAATAATGGAGGAGCCACCAGAGCCTGAGCACGCCATGGGAAGCCATGTACAGGGCTGAAGCAGATTCCACCTGGGATGAATCCCTGAGAGTAAGAGCAGGAAGGAAAGCAGCATGGGCACACAGCAGCTGGCCTTGTTTGCTCTGAGATCCAGGGATTGCTCCTGAATTTGCCCATGGATGTCAGGTCTCAGGCACAGGGATGCTCCTGAGGATGCCTGACTGCTTCCCACAGAGACCCGAGGGGTAAGGTGGCAGTGCAGGAACAGATGAACTGGGATGTTTGCTGTCCAGGCATTGAGGAGGCAAATCCTTCATGGAAGTGGCTGTCCACAAGGGAAATGGCACCAGGAGGAGCAAGGAGGGGAAAGGGCCTGAGATTCAGATGTTTGGTGAAACTGAATGAGCGGATGCAGCAGAAACTGTTTGGTAGTTAGAGAAGAGAAAATCCTGGGGCTCTGCCAGTGGCATTATTTCTGCCATTTCAGCTGACTACATCAACTGTTCTCCAAGAAGGAAATGAGTTCTCAGGTTTTCCCCTGAAGACCAGTTCCTGTCGACTCATCCTGCTCCCCACTCCAGTGCCAGACAACAACCATCAGAGCTGGCTTCTCATCACCCTCCTGACCACTAAGGTGTCTCTGGGAGGGATGTACCCCTGCCTGCAGTGCCCTCCTCCCCTTCCCCATGGCAGTATGTGGTTTTGCAAAAATTCTGCATCACCTTATGAGACATCTGTGCAGCAGGTCTGCTCTAACTTCTGGTAACCAGTGTCAGCCTGCCTCACTGCCTTTGCACCACAGTTGGCTTCTGCACAGGCACCCTGGGTGTTTAAAGTTAAACACTTTGGCATTTTAAGGGAAAGCATATTTAGGTACCTGAACCCACAATGAAGGTGGCTCAAACAACTGGACTCTCAGCATGGGAGAATAGCATTCAGGTCACGCACAATCCCATGATACTCACTTTACCTGGGTGTGGAGCTCATCCTTTCTCCAGATCATGGGTACCTAGTGCAGAAACCTTCTGGAGTTAAATAGGGTAAAGCTCACCACTGTTTCTCCAAAGACTGGAGAGAGAGAAAAAGAGAGAAAACTCACTCTTTCAAAGCATGGCTGCAGAAGAGAAGGGTCTTGGTTTTCCATTGCTATCTCTCTCCTAAAAATGTGACAGAAAACAACCTGTCAGTGAGGACCAGAAGTAACACTTTTACCCATGGGATCTTGTTGATGCTGTTTGTTTATCCGTCTCCACGGACCTGACTTGGCTTTGGTGGGAAGGGCGTGGGCATGCAAGGACACCTGTCCTGGGCTCACATCCATCATCTCCTGCTCTCCTGGGGCATGGTGGATCCAGAGTATTTGAACCCCGCAGCTCAACTGCAGCTTAAACAGAAAAATGGCACCCTCCTGTGGCAATGGTTAAAAAAAAAAAAATAAAATAAATAGCTGTGACTAAATTCAGAGCAGGGTCTAATCCCATCAGCATGTGTTACCCCTGAGTACACCCACCAAAGGAGGTTTCGCGAGGGATGAAGGTGCCTTGTCCTTGAACAAAAATATTGGGATTTGAGTGCTGGGGCAATGCAGGGAGTGCATCAGAGCAGAGCCAAGACAAAAAGCCTCCAAGGTCAGGCAGGGAGTCCTGTGGCAAGCTCGGAGGCAACTGTTCAGCTGCACGGAGCCGCTCTGGATCCCAGAGTCCACATCCGGACAGCTTCGGGAGCCTACATCCTTTTTTTGGACTTGGCTCTTTGTCAAAACCATAGGGTACAGTGCCTGCCTGGACTTCAAAGGGAGGACACCAAATGTGATTTGGCCCAGGCAGTTACAACCATTTATTGCCAGCATCTTTCTCAGATACTGCTGCCAAGGGTTAAAATGTTTACATGCCCCCTGATTTTAAATGGACTGGGTTGCATGTCAAATGCCAACGAGAGGGACAGCTGGAGTATCTAAACCAAGAGCTTTGATCTTGGTATCTGTAAAAAAGAGGTCATTTGGTCTCCCCAGGAAGCACAGACATTTAGAAGGTCCCCGTACAACTCATGCAAGTATTTTATTAACAACAATTTCTATTCACATTTAGGTAGGTTGTATTACTACTTACTTAAATTCCTCTTATATATACATGTATATGCATATATATGTATGAATATCTGCATTTTTTGTGTGTGTGCAGGCATATATGTACACACACATATCTCATATACACGAAGTTGTGTGCTTGTGTGATTATCTGTGTGCTTTCTAATGTCCAGTATTTCTTTGCAGACATAACAATCTAACTTGCAAACAAACAGCAACGATTTAAGTATTATATTTTATCTCTAAATCAGTGTTTGCAGAAGTAACCTGAAAAATTTGTCTGTATGAGATGCTTTGAGTAAATCTGCAATTGGGATAAGAGTGTGTGGTGTTTTCAAGAAGATGCAGGCAATGAAACACAGACTTCATTGTGCTGTAATCAGGTCTGACATTGATTCAAAAGAGAAGAATTCTAAAACACAGTATTGCACAGGGGAAATATTTTTATTCTTTAGAGAAGGATTTTGTGGTTAGTTCACAATGCAATTAAAATAGCCACCAGATGTTTATGAATTCAGGCAGCAGTTAACTTTAGTGTCTCTGATTGCTGTCCTTCGCTTCTTTGTCAGAATAAATAAGTCTTTTTCTGCGCTAGAGTTAAAAATCCTTAATTTTTAAACATACGGAGGGGGTGGGTATGTATTTCCATTTGGCAGAGCTCATGTTGTTCTGTGACAGACTTCTGAGAAATTATAATCTTGAAGTTAAAATAAAATCTGTCTCCAGGATGAAATAAACGTATTTACTCAAACGTGAGATGAAATGTACAGTAACATCATTAAACTAAAGTGATTTGTGAGAAGCAGTATTGTGAAAGGCTGTGGCTTTTCCAGACCATATAATAAACATAGAAAGATACTCTTTTTTTCCATTGAATAATAGGATTATTAGTACACAATTTTTTTAAAGACACATTTAAAGAGAGCCTGCTGGGCTCCTATTCTGGTAATTTTTTTAGAGTCTGTTATTCTTATTTGTTTCAGGGCTATTAATTTTGAGGCCACATTATATTCAAATTATATTTGATTGCCAGGCTCAGTAAGTGATCACAGTTTGTGTTCCATTATCCAAAAGAAAGTTAATAAATTTAGCTGCACATTAACATTTTGAGAAATAAACTATTGCAGTTCTGCAAAGTAAATTAAAAAAAAAAAGAGGTACAAAAAGTTATAGTGACTTGCCCGGCACCTTACCTAAAGGGAAAGGAGAGATCCAGGCAGGGGGTAAAAAGCCCTGAAGTGTCCTAATCTTAAAATGCTGTATTTCAGCTATTCAGTCATGTCTGAGATGATGTCTTGACAAAGTAATCAATAATTTAAGATTATAAAATTACAAAATACCTCAGATAATATGGAAATAGATAAGAGATTTGTATTCACAGGTACATAGCAATTTTAAATAGTTAAATAACAGTAAAAAAAAGTGGTTTTTTTCAGAAACAAAATACTTTTGTTTTTGAAACAGTAAAAAACAGTTTCAGAAACAAAAGTATGGCATTAGAAAAACTCTGCAGAGTGGAAGGAAAATAATAGATAGTAAGAGATTATGTGATTTTGAGGTTGTTGATAAGGTCTTGAAGGTCTATGTCCATGCATAAAAAGTGGCAGTTTCTCTCCTAAACCAGGCAGTGTCATGGATCTGTGTTAATGGGGAACCCTCCAAACAAACAAGCAAAAGGATTTGAATTTGCTTAACTCTGCTGAGCCCTAATTACTCAAAGATTTGGTGTTCAGTCCCTTGGGGCATCCAGACGTGATCCCCGGAGCAGGGAGCCCCCAAGATTACTGCTCCTCTTGGAAAAAAACTTGCAAAATTGCAGTGGGCTCATTCTGGCCATTATGCACAAACACATAAGTGACACTTTGAGGTCAGAAAAGAGGTGAAGTGGTTGGATCCCCCCAAACTCCCCCCACACTTCCCTAGGCGGCTGTCAAAGTCTGAAAGCTGCTGCAAAGCATTTCAGCTGGGACAAACAGGCGTTTTTCCCACTGAAGTACTGCTGCTCCCCCTACTCCCATCTCGCTGGGTTTCTCTGGCAGTTGCTGATGCCAGGAGCCAAGGCTCTGGTTGTGCTCATCAGCTCCAGCCCCACGGGCTCTCAAATGGGCAACTCAGAAACACCCGAAGTGACACAGGATGGGATATCAGAGGCTCTGACTCCATGCAGAGCCACATTCAGCATTAACTCCTCAGTGTCTCTATTATGGCAATCATTTAGATTGCGAGAGAAAGTGTGGGTTTTTAATTTAAATTAAAGTACACTGTGGTTTTAGGATAGGCAAGTCACAGGGCGCTGGGTTTGCTGGGGTGTTGTTCCAGCGTATTTACAGTTCATCCCTCCTGCCACACTGGAGTGTAGGACTGAGGGTGAGTAAGAATGACTGCAGCAGGACAAATAGTTAATCACCCAACAACCAGAAACTGTATTTTTGTAGAATACAAGTGAGTCACGTTTACTCAAGTCAGGGCATGACGCCAAAATCGAGACCAGCAGGTCAAAAGCAAGTCACCCTTGCGTCTCACTGCGGGCTGCTCGGGCTTAATTTGCTCTGTCTCTAATCCTGGAAACTCAAAGTAAACTCTGAATGAACAACAATACTCCTGAGCATGCAGGTATTCAACAGTATTATTTACAAAAAATTGATTTTATTTTTTAACCAGCTTTTCGTGACTTAATAATATTTCTTGGTAGTAGGGTTCAGGTGTAGAAATATATCACAACACAAATCCCTGCCCCAAACTGCTTTCCAGCCTCCTGTGTACAAACTGCTGTGTCTCAGCTGCCGCTGTTCTCTCTCCAAAACCCAAACTTTGTGATATTTTATTTTTAACCTGCTGCAGGTGGTAGCGAGTGTCTAAAATCAGTGTCAATCAGTTTAGCAACATCTTCCAGTCAGTGCTGCAGAATTGTCCCATTATCGTGACTATATTTTTTTACTTGCTTAGTTCCCTTGCTGCGCTTTTTTATTAATTTCCAGCATGAATCACTTATTGTAATCAGGAGAGAATTATGTAATTTGATTCAAAGCTGGTATTTCCTTCTGTCTTTTCTCTTACCTGTTCTGCAAAAAGTTCCTTATTGTTTTGTTATAAGAAGTTAAATAGTAACACCTGATTTCACAGCCTGAAATTGTTCACTACTTATTGTGTTTAGTCCTGTCCTTCCTTCTCTCTGACCCCTTTTAGCTGGTGCTTTTCAGCCTCACTTCAGCTTTAGGGTCTGGGGCTTGCAGACATTTCCCCTGACGCTGCTCAGATGTGCAAAGTAGCACAAGTACTTGAGCTCTTGGAGAGCAGGACATGAACCAGCAGTGATCTGAGTGTAAACCAACCAAGCAGGCTCCAGAAAAGCTTTTCTGAGCCACAATGATTTCAACATGCTAAAATTCACAAAATGCAAGGCAGATGTGCAGTGATTGGGAAATGATGTTGGCCATGAGATAAGAGAGCTGTGGTAACTCCTGACCCTCCTTGTGATGTTCTTCGTGCGATGCTGCACTGCTAGCAGGGTCACCTAATGCAAAACAATGAATAATCAGGGGGGCAAAATGCAATTGGGCAGGATCAGCCATGGTTTGAAAAAGTCTGTTTTCAGCCCACTGGAAGCTGTAGCAAGGGTGTTTGTGTAACAGCCTCCCTGTTGCCCAGAAACAGCACATGAGACTACTGAGTGTCTGCAGAAACTCAGATCTGGTTTGTTTGGCTTGGATGTGCAGGAAAACAGATTTTTAAATGTTACTTCCTCTTTGAGTCAGTGATTACCCTGGTACTTTTACAAGCCTTGCCTGGAAATGGGATGTTAATTGTTGTTAATGAGTCTGTCCACCTGGGTAAGCTCTGCAGGGCAGAACTCACAGAACATAATTCCTCCATGATGTCTCCAGAGTCTGCACTGCTGATCCTGGTGTCTCCAGCATTTAAAAGCAATGGCACCAAATCTGCTCCTTCAGACCTCAGAGCTTTCTTCTCAATCCAGGACAGTAGCCAATTTCTGTTCCTCTCTCAGTCCCATGGGATTTTTGGAATGGAGTAAAGCCAAGGTTCAGTTCTTGCCGACATCTTTGGCACAGGGAGAGGACGCTGGTGATTACGGGGCTATGAGATACTGAATAGGGAAAAAGAGTTTGGCTATGGAGCTGGAGATCCATATTTCTATGTAGCTTAATCCATGGTGTAGCTGTGAGTAAAGGTGTACTGAGCTGCTTTATCCTGATGGCATTTTTTTTCTGCATTGACTACTCCTGTTCCAATTGCTTCAGTTAAATTTTCATGGACCTGTCCTCTGCTACAGTACCTTAGGACCTATTTTTATGGCATTTCTTTGCAATCCATCAATAATGTTCACCTGTGGGGGATGTTTCATAGTAGCTCCCTATGGGGCTCCCAGGTAAATGAAAAAAAAAGAACTAAAAATCCACATTAAAATATTTCTATTTGGGATAGAGGGAAGACAAAGTTCGAGCAGTTTGAAAGATGGTGAAGCTTTTTATTTTGCTTTAGTGGGTGATACCTGCCCGAACAAGTGTTATGGCATTATTCACATGGAAATAAAACAACTTCAAGACCCAGTTTTTGTGTCATAGCTGATAACCCCATTTTTCTGCCTCTAGCTCACCAGGCTTCTCGTGCAAAGTACAAAGTCAAAATTGTCTTACACGGCATTATTCCCCAAGTTACTCCAGCTGTCCATCTAGAGTCACCACAAGGCTGTATTATGCCATGAATTTCTTAATCTCATCCTCCACTAGAAGAGCCACGTTATGGGTGGGGTTTTCCAACCAGCAGTAAATGCCACTGGGGCTTGGCTGCTTCAGGCCAAGAGGAAGAGCTAATGAGCTCAGAAGGGCTAACGAGCTCAGAGACAAGAGCCCTCTTGGAAAATTCCCTGTGAGCAGCTGCTCAGCCACGGGGGCATTGGATCCGGAGATCAAAGCTGGCAGGGCATCCCATGAGGAGGAGGGCAGGGATTCAGCCAACCACCCTCACGGCCAGCAGCCCCTACAGAGGACCCCTGTCCATGCTGCCTGTACCCTGGGGAACAACTCAGCTGGGCAGCATTGCATTCCCCACTCAGAGATATTCTTTTAGTGTTATTCTAGATCAATTTTTTTCACTCTGGGCATGGCGTCCATGTGTCTACGTGTTTCCCAATTTCTGCAAGAAAACGAAGTTCTTCTGATGGCAGTAAGGTTTGCCCACTCTTGGGCTCATGGAGCCTCATGGTCCCAAGTCCAATATCTTCATCTCACTGGTGGAGTTACTTCAGGTCAGTCATCCTCCAGAACTGGAGACTGAGGTGACTTTTCATTGACCCACTGTATCATTTTCATTTCACCCTCAGTTTAGGGTAGGATTCATCTTGTTTATCTGTTGTCTTCTCTAGGCTGAGTTAGTCCCCTGCCCTGTGGGATGCAAAGACCCCTTTCCAGACTAAGGGTGGTTTGCAGCCTTAGGTCATGGCATCTGGGCTGGGCCATGCATGTGCTGCTCCTTCTGGCCACATCCAACNGGATGCAAAGACCCCTTTCCAGACTAAGGGTGGTTTGCAGCCTTAGGTCATGGCATCTGGGCTGGGCCAGGCATGTGCTGCTCCTTCTGGCTACATCCAACCAACCTCAAATTAAAAAAAAAAATAAAGCAGAGCGAAAAAAAAAAAACCCAAACAAAGAAATTCCTCATGATTTACAGTGAAGAAATATCATGTTGCATGTTATTGAAGCTGTAGTTAAAATCACCTGGGTTATTGCTCTTTACACAGGTAACTCCTGCTCAGAATTTGTTTGCTCATTGCCCAGAAATGGTGGCCTCAGACACACAAAGGTCCATTGTCACTTTGTCCCATTTTGGTTCATTTGACATGGTCTTGGCAAAATAAAAAGACAGTTGAAAGGCACCTCTATCTCCTGTCACTGTTGCTATTAAGGGACACGTTCTGTACAGTGTCCAGCCCACGTTTTAAAGCTTTTAAAATGTTCTTTGTCGTTACAGTGCTACTGTCAGGTTCAAAGCAAATTCAGCTGAGGTGGGATTTAAGAATCTAATAAAGAGTCCCATTTTGTAAAGAAAATGTGGTAGAGCTGAAAAATTAATATCACTTTTATTAAAAAAGCACAATATTTACAGAGAAAGAATGTGTACTTATTCGCAAATCAGAGTTGCAGTATACTGGTAACTCATATTATTCCTTGCAGTGAAATTAATATTTTCCCCCTGAACAAATGCTACTTTAAATTGCAGCTCAAGTGTCTGAACAACTTTGAAAATTCTGATCAAGATTTTTTTTGAAGTTATTAACTTTAAAGAAGTAAATATTTTGAATCTTTAGATAAGAAAGTTTTCCAGAAAAAAAAATTACAAGAACTGATAACTGTTTAAGGTCAGATTTTATTACTGCAGTCACGATGAATCTATTTCTTCTGTCTTTATTGGGACTAAAATCTAGAAACAACCATAAAAGTTACAATATTCATTCCCTGTGAATGGAAATCTTTGCTCTACAGAGGTTTTGTAGATCAGACTGGAATAATTTTCAACTTAATTTCATTTACCTACCTAGCAACTAAGGAATAGCTTCTCAAATACACTTTTTAAATTTAATTCTATTTATATATTTTTAGATATGTAAAATATAAAAGCAGACTTTGGAACAAGCAAAGTGAAAAATGGTCACAGTAAAGGTTCACACGCTGAACTGTTGAATGTATTAATTATTTTGTGCTATATCTTCATGCTAAGATTATTCCTGTAAAAGATAAAAATATTTCAGGATTCTCATAAAAGTTGAACTTGGCCTAAATTAATAAAAGCTAGGTGAAAATTACAAAATTATAATCTGATACAGGATAGTTTTATGTTCACATGACTTCTAATAAGCAGGAAAAAAATTAAACTACACCCAAGTTTTATACAGTTTTATGATAATCACCACAAATGTGGCAGTGCCACATTAGAATTTATTCCTACATTTAATAGCTAACAATATTATA
>VYZR01079050.1:10121-23898 GCA_013400675.1 Oxylabes madagascariensis | reverse complement strand
ATTTCCAGCATTAAAAATCAACTGAAGCTGCCAATTTTATAAGAAAGTTTTCACTAGTTTGAAATTTGTTTTCGGAATTTTATTCTGCTTTAAACCGTCACATTTAATCCAAACTGTGAGTTACCTATTAAAGAGAAAATCCAGCTTCCAGCCTGTTTCATTAAGCTACATGATTGTGCAGAATATAATGGTTGACTCCATATCCTTGCATTTCTTAAGCAAGTCCAAACCCACAGATTGCCAGGCACTGCAGATAGATCACATTGCCACCAAACTCATTCCCACTGTCTGGATCACAGCTTCTACAACTTAATTCACTCTTTGTCAAACTGGAGAACTCCCTCAACAGTCACAAAATCCAGATTGCACCTATTAAAAAAAAATAAGAGTCACTCTGGCACACATACCATGGGAGGACAAACCTTATCAGTCATTAAAGACATCATTTTCCTAAGTGATTGCTGGCAGAGATATTTATCTGAATAACTGCCACGTAGCCAGCTCTGCACACTCATGTCTTGCTGTATGTTAACCAGCTTGTCCTTGTCCTTTTTGGTGCCTGCAGAGAAGACTGGAGCATTTTCAGATTCTTTTCATCCAGCTGAGCAGTTCCATTGTCTCCCAGGTGCTCATGTGAACCTAAGAGGTCTCAGGCTGGCTTGTCATGCAGTGATGGGTCAAGAACACTCTCAAGGGAAGAAATCAACACTCCAGGAGTTCAGATGACAACAGCAGAGATCAACAACAACTCTGGCTAAGAGGGGTGATAGTCATGATAGTTTTGTAGTAAATGTCTCTGTCTGCAGAGGACAAAGGGCAACTCACACCCTGTGATGCTTTTGCTGCTCAGGAAATAAGGATGTGCAGACACTGCATCTCCAGCACAAGCTGCACCTGGGAGACAGGTGTGTGTTCACCTGGTGTGAACTGCTGCACCTTGGTTTAGATGAGGGACAGAGGGCTGGGGGGCACAAAGGGACAGACAGAAACCACCTTTTCCAGGAAGAGGAGTTAAAAAATGAACACTAGAGCATAGTCCACACAAACATCTTTCTTAAGCCAGCGCAGCCCATGACATTGCAGTCCAGATATAAATATGCGTTTGTTTCCTAGAGCAAGCTGTAAGAAAAGATCCATCAGCATCATTCCCTTGTCTCTTGAGCTCTCCATAAACACTCATGCTCTTTATTAATTCATTTCCTTTGCTGTTATTTATTAAAACTTTATTCTACTCTGATTTCAGATGTTACTCCACAGCAAACCTCTTCCCACAAATCTGTTTGTTTCCTTAGTTCACAGTAAAACCCCTTAAATAAAATATTTAAGGAAAAGAAATAATAATGGAAAATTAATTAAGACAGCCTCAAAAATCAAATAGCACTATGTGTAGGTATGAAATGAGTTCAGATATAGGCTAGGATCTCTGAGGAAGGCTGTCACTGTAGGCAAGCAAATCTCCTGCCTGCCTTTGATCAGATTCCCTGAGGGATTTCAAGCGGGCAGATCAGTTTCTCCATCACGTGCTTTTCCAGTAAACACTCAGTGTCTTGTAATAAAAATTAATCCTAATTGAAAAGTAAACCCAAGTATGATTACAAGATGAAAGACTTATTTTTCTCTCTCAAAGCAGTCCATCACTATCAGAAATGCAAATCCTCCCTCCACAGAGCAGATCTTGAGGGGTGGCTGCCAGAGGGCTTCAGGACACGTTCAGGAGGGTGTGGGGGACTCCTGCTGTCCAAGAGCCAAGGAAGCAACGGCCCAGCTTTGATCATGAGGATCACAAGTGTGGAAGTCACCTCTAGAATGAGGTTTTTCCATCTTTGCATTTTTCTTCTGCTCGGCTCTTCAGAAAAGAACACGACAAGTCCCACAAAGCTCTGCTGCCTCTTGTTCAGGAATGCACTGCTGCCCCACAGGGCTTGTCCACTCTTTGTAAAGAGAATATTAACAAAATCTGACATTAGACTGCAAGAAATGTATTCAGTTCAACACCCTGAATAAGAGTTTTCTCTCTCTTCAGAGAGCACGGGAGGTAGAAGCACATTTTGCTTTCTGATGTTACATCAATCTTGTTTGAGCAAGCAGTTATGGAGACACCTAGAAATTAAGTCTGTGACTGCAAACACCACGCAAGAGAATATCTATTTTTGCCTTGATAGCATTAAGAACTAAGACATTTTTGTGGTGGGAGACAGTAGAAATCCTTGGAGAAATCCAGAGAGTAGCTCTTAGGCTTGAAAAAAAACTGACTTGAAGAAACAGCTAGGAAATATTTCAGCGAGACTATGGAAACTTTCAGAGTGGTCCCAGCCAAATCTAGACATCTTCTAAATCCCCCCAGGGATAGTGACTGCTTTAATGCCCTGAACAGCCTGTTCCAATGCTTGACAACCCTCTCAGCGAAGAATTTTTTCCTGCTATCCAATCTAAACCTCTCTTGTCACAATTTGAGGCCATTTCTTGTCCTGTCACCTGTGACTGACCTGCACCTCACTACAGGCTCCTTCCAGGTAGTTGTGACAGGCAGTGGCAGAACCCTTTTTTGCATTATATATCCTTTTTATACACTCTTGGCACAGCCAGCGCTCACTGGCAGAACAGTAACACAGCCAGGCAGGAAAAGAAATATCTAAGAGCTGCAGGTGCAAAGGAAAAGCCACTGAAGTTTGAAATTAGTACTGCATTCAATCACTGGAACCCAAAGAGAGCACTGAATTTATAAGTTTCTGTTTTCATAAGACCTCTTCATTAAAATGGAGATCACAGAGTTTGGAAATTGCTCTATGATAAACAGATCAGGATTTATGACATGGTATCAAATTTGCAGCCAACTATGAAAGCCAAAAGAGTTGAGGTTTAAGAGTAACTGCAGGGAATGCTGAGGGCTGTAGGTTTGGGGTTTTAACAAATGCTTTCACCATCACATCCCCTTCAACACCCCATTTTTCACCGTCTCCATTGCCTTTCTTACAGAATTTGCTAAATCACTAATGGACAAAAAAACATCCCTAGGTCCAGGCTGGGCACTGCAAGCTTCTCCCTCTTCCATTAGTCAGAATTTTCTATAGTTAGACTTTCTTCACATTTCAGGATATTTATTTTTAAATTAATCCAGCAGGTGTTGCGAAAATAATTATGAATAGCAAAAGGCTTCATTGAACCAATTTGGCTCCCTTAATGGCCAGAAGCAGATTGTGCCCACCCTAGAGAACGCCTTCTTCCAGCACAGTTACCGTGAGCCACAGCAACAGAAATTAAACATTCTGGTCAAAAACGCCCTTGGTGCCCAGCAGGGCAGGCACCCACGAGTAAGACTCTGTATCACACAGTGTTCTCCTTTCCAGATGTTCTTTTATTTCCCTGCAATTGATTTTCAGTGTGATGATGAGGGCAGAAAACTGTTTCAGGGTGCACTTGGAATAACAGAAGCACCAAGGACTGGATCTTGTAACCTCTATTTTTAATAACCTTCAGGCTCAACACGTGGAGAAGAGCTGAGCTGGGCACTGTTGGGAGTTCTTGCATTTGCATTCTCTATTACTGATTTAAAAATCAAAAGCAGAAACTCAGTGGACCCTCCTCAACCTATGGGTGGACAATTAAATAATCCCAAGAATTCTGCCAGGAAGTGAACCTGTCACATGCAGCAACCTGCTGCCTTTTTCTACTTCTATTTCTACTGAAGCTGCAGGTTCCTATAATTATCTAAGTGAATAACTTAATGATAAATTCCATTCCATCTCTGACAGATGAATAATTCAGGAGAATTATAATAGGGGACAATAAAACAGACTTTTAAAAAATTCACTTTGGTTCCATCTCATCTTTAATTAACTCAGTTCTGGAAAGATCCAACTGCTAAAGGTCATTGAAAGATGTTGGCAAATTCATCAACTACAATAAAATCTAGAAAAAAAAAATACATAGGTTCAGTTTCAACACTCTAAGGTAACCTTAAAGGAAACAGTATGTTATTACCAAAGTATCCCTATATATTAGTTTGAAATGTAAAAACTACCTAGAGTTAATTGTAAAATGAGTACTTCTGTTTTTAAATTGCACTTGCAATAAATCTGCTTTAGCCAAAGTATATGATGTTGTTTTTCAATTAGTAGCCAAAACTTCATAAAAAATAATTTTTTTTAGGATTTTGGGGTGAACATTGGAAAACAGTTCATGTCCAAACAAATAAAACAAGAAAGTTTTGTTTTCAAGTCATCACTGAGACAAGCAAACAAGAACATTCTGTTTGGAGTCAGCCTACAAAATTGACCTGAAAGGCTGTTAAAACCCATTTACTAACATTTCTGTTGGATCAAAGTTTAAATAAGGGAAACTGTTCAACAAAAGTCAACATTTAAAATAAAAAAGAAGTCAGTGCTGCCAAATAACAAAATGGTTATTTTTTCCCCCCAACTAAAACAATTCACTAATCTTTGTCCAAATTCACAGGGCACATTGATTTTTTGGAGTCAGTTCCCTCTGTTGAACCCTTCACCAGATGAAATTAAAACCTGTCAAGCCAGTGGAGTCTCCTGCAGTCATTAAACAGATGATTAAAATATTCATCTGCTGCTCAGTATGGTTGTTACAGAGATAATCTAACAAGGGTGCACTGCTGGCTGACCAGACTCTAAGCAATGACAAGCATTCATGAAAATAAATGAATATATTTAGAATGATTTTACAAATATATATGGAGATATTCACTGCACCTGCTCTCATAGAATGGGAGTGCACTTAGCAAAAATCCTCAGGAATCACATTTTCAACCTAAATGGATTAGTACCTAAATGTATTACCTTCTTAGTTCAGACTGGACAGGAGCAGAGCTGCTGTCCCACGGGAAAATTCATCATCCCAAATCATCTCATCAGCCAAGAACAAGACAGACTGCAGATCTCAAAGCAAATGCAGCTGCACAGCATTCTAAGAACTGCTGTGTGCCTGACTTCAGGAACATTCACTCTCCTGTTTCCAGATGAAGCAAGTTTCCAGCAGCTAAACAAGCCCTGGCTAATTTCCTGCTGCTGTGAAAATTGACTCCATATCCACACGCCTGGTGAAAATGTATTTTCTCCTTGTGACAACCCAAAGTCAGGGAAGGTCATTTACAAGTGATGACTATTTAATGTAAAAATGAAAGCAAACCTTGCACTGAATTTGCGTAATTTGGGGGTTGGGGATTTTCAGCCTGCTCCAAGAAGCAAGATTCCGTGTAAATTCCAGTTAAGACAAGATCCCCATCATCAGTGCCATCCAAAAACCACTCGGGATTAGGAGCAAAACAGAATCTGGAAAGCGACGTTGCTGATCAGCATTCCCTGCTAACACTCACATGCCTGCTGATTTCCAAATCCCCAGCCTTACCTGCCCCTCCAGCAGGAGCCAGCCACAGCCTGTGGGCCATTTATCACCCTGCAGTCATTCATCTGCCTTCTCCTCCCTCGGATGGAGGGATGGAGGGATGCTGAACCCGCCTGGGGCTCCAGCCAGGGCAGTGCACCAGCCCCACCTGCACAGAGANATTATTAAACCCTTTTGTTTTACAAAGGACATCCAGAGAAGTTGTCTGGCTATTAATAAGCCACACTGGGAAGTTGCAGGTCAACCCTCAGACTTGATACATCTTCAGGCATCTTATTACACTCTGGACATGGTGTAAGACTGTATCAGTGAGCTGTTGTCCCAACAAATGTGTTCTGTTGTCCCCACAAATGTGTTCTGTTGTCCTCACGGAGGTGAGCTGCTTTCTGCTTCCAGGAGGGCAAGCCCATGGGCACAAGCCAGCAGCACAAATCCCTTCCTCTTCTCTGTTGTTCACCCCCTTTTTGGGAACAGACCCCAGCCTGCAGCGTGGTCCAGACAGGGTCTGCCCTCTGCACCTCCTGCTGAGGGAAAAGGCCTTGCCCACCTCACCACAAAAGCCAAGGAACAAAATCCCCAGCCAGAGCCAAAGCAGCAGGTGGGTAGTGTTGACCAAGCCTGGAAATGTGATGCCATGCTGCCACCTCAGCAATTCCAGAGGAGGTGGAGGTGGAGGTGGAGGTGGAGGTGGAGGTGTCTCTTTCGAACAGACAAAGAGTCAAAAGCCAGCAGAAGCTCCCCACGAGTGGCTGGGTTATCCCTGTGCAGGAGGAGAGGATGGATCTCGCGGTGCGGGCACAGCTCCTTGGAGCACTCCAAAAGGGAGGGATTGTGCCAGAGCCCCTGCAGGGCTGGGGAGCCCCATCCACCCCACCCAGCTCCCACCCAGCCCCATGGCCCCGAGGAGGAACTGCTCCTCCCTGAACAGCTTGGTGCCACCAGCAGGGGCATGAAGGAAACACCCACAAAGGAGCTCTGTGCCGGTAACAGTGTCAGATCAGCCATTGGCACATTACAAGGCAAAACCCGGGTGATTATTTATGCACAGCTGCACCACCTCATTTCCATAGACTTATCGTGGCTGTGGGGTCAAATCCGGGAAAAAGACTCTTTGCATGCAAGGTTCCCCAGGTGGTGTGTACAGGCAAGGCAACTGGAACAGCCCACAAAAAATGCAGAAGGGATGAGGCTAAAATGAGATGCAAAGCAAAAGAATAAATCTGTACAACTTCTCCTGGTGGGATTTACAGAAATACCAATTTGTCTTGCTTTCAGACTGAGATATCTCTTATTGCCAAAGGCTGTGGCTTTTTCTTGTTTGTTTTTAATAAGACCAGGGTTTTTTTCAATGCCTACAAATCCAGACATACATTTTAATGTGAGATATGTTCCCAACATTTTGTGAACTTGGACCATCACCTCAGAATCAGGGAGCAGCTCACTATCGCAAGTCTCCCTGCTTGAAAATGCTTCCCCTCACACGAGAAGGGCAGCAGACAGATCCCCTGCTTAGATTTGGACCCTCCACTCAGGGGGTCCTCCAGTTTTTCTTGGCTTGCTTTGCTAGGGAGAAGAACACAGCATCCATACATTATTAGGCCAGTCTTTGATTTCTGAGACGTTACATCTCTTTGGCCCAAGCTGATGCTTTCGTGTTAAGGGTGAGCAGATGATCTTCTCAAACACAAAGCACAAGCTCATGAGATCTGGGGCTAACCTGGGGCTTTGCTTGGAGCTTGGCTGCATTCCCAAGCTCAGCAAACAGCACATCTTGTATGCACTTTTTGCAGTTGCTCAAGAGCTCACTGGAACGGTGCAGACCTGGATGGGAGGGAGGGAAACAGGCAGATGCAGAGTCATTGCCCATTTGTTTTCCCCTTGTAGTCTACAGCAGATGCCTGGAAGGAAAACACAAAGCAAACAAATATCAAACCTGATGTCTTTCATTCCCCTCCACACCGAGAGTCCACTGTTTGCTCTTTGGTCACCTTGAGAGACTTCTCCCTCTCTTGAGGAATCCTCTCTAAAATGAGGGTGAATAAACCCACTCCTCCCAGCAGAGCCAAGGCATGCACTGGTTACAGGCTTGCTGCTTCCCCTGCTGAATCCCCTGGATCTGCACCCTCCCTGGTCCCAGCATCCCCACCCAGATGCCGAGCATCTCACCAGGGCTGCACCCAGGGAAGGGGCAGCAGCCCCGGATCTCCAGCTCAGGAGAGCTGTGCAGACTTCACAGAGTGCAGAGGGTTTCCTACTGAAAGAAATGAGTGATGGTGAACCTGTCTCCAAGTCAGACAGCCCAGAGAAACTCCTCAGGGCAGGAGACAGACCCTTGCCCAGGGCACAGGACTCTCCACATCTCCCCATTCTCAGCACAGGGACTGCTGAACTGGCTCCTCTGCCTCACAAGGGACATGCCATAACTGTCTTCATTCCCCAAGATGTTCATTTTGAAGGCAGTGGTACCACAGCTTAACTTCACAGGTGCCACCATCCTGGGTCTGTGCCCATCCACGCTGGGCACTGCCAATGTAAATGTCAGTGCAGCTCATCCTCCCCCTCAGCACACTCTGCATTCCCAGCCAGCTGCAACGGGCTGAGCTCACCTCCTCTACCTCAGGAGCAGAATTATCAGCATCAACATCAGTTACAGGAAGTTCTCCCTAAAGGATCAACATCTGATTCCACCCCAGCCTTAGACGCCTCACCCGTGTGACACAGCTCATTAATTAGGGCTCACATGATGGCTGCAGGAGTTTCACTACACAAGTGAACCTATGCAGAAACCTGGAGGTTTCCAGCTTTAAAGCTCACTAAAGGGCTTTCACAGGAATTTTTAACTAAAGCATCTCTAGCTCCTCTTGGAAATGTTTTTTCTTCAGTAGGACCTGTGGGCAGGACCCAGCTCAGCTGTTCGTGATTTCTGCCTTACCTGGCTCTGGCCCACTGAAATGTTTTTCTAAGCAGATGTTTTGAAGCCCAAGGACTGGGATTTGTCACACAGCAAATCTGTTCCCCAGGCCAGTCCATAAACGAGGGTCACCCAGAACCCTTGGTGGAGCAGGGGGATGAACACACAGAGGCTCCTCAAACACCCTCACGTGTAGCTCCAGCCTGCCTGTGCTGGTGCCAGCAAAGTCTGCAGCTGACTGAGGTACAACTTGGCAAAAGATGGAATTCCTATCAGTGAGCCAGTCTGGACATGGAGACTTCTGGATATGTCACCTGCAACCCTCCCAGAAGCTTCTTCCCGCAGTTCATATCACAAAAAGAAAATGCTCCTAATTCATCCAGCTTCACTTCTAATCAGTCCCCCTCTCTTTCACTTCTTGTGCTATATAAAAAAGCCCTTTTAACACCAAGAATCACCTCCAAGGCTTTAACTTGCTCTAATCAAGTCAGTTTTTCCATCAGATAAACAGGCATGTCTGCCTGACTCTTGCTGCCAGGCTGTTTTCTTGCGTCTGGCTCTTTTCTGCCCACACTCGACTTTTTCTCTCCTGCATTTTAAGCACTGGGATGGTGACCCTGCCCAGGGGTGGTCCCACCATGTGGCAGCATGCACAGGCACCACATCCCCTCCCTGCTCCCACAAAGTGCTCACTCACCCACGTCTCCAGCCTTTCCTGCCATCTAGTTTGCATCCTGATTAGCAAGACTAAAAAAAAAGACACCAGCAAAAAATAAGTGCTGAATGGTTCCTGTTCATCTCAGCACACTTCTCTGCTTTCTAGCAATTCATCTCGGTATTAAAAACAAAGTCGTAATGCCCGTCATCCCATCAGTAATTGCCTTAATCTGATAAAAATCCCTGCAGTTATCAATCACTACAAGTTCTCATTACCCTTTTCTCTTTCTGCTCTGTTATCCCAGAGGCATCTCCACCACCAACATGAAAAATTTTCTTTTATTCAGAGAGCCTGTTAAGGATCTGTAAATCAGAGCTACCAATTTACTAAACATGCAGCAAAATCACATTTTTTTTCCCGGTCCCAGAATCAATCACTTCAGAGTGATTCCAGTGATAAATTAAACTTCATGTCTTATGTGCAAGGTAGTGAAAATTATTGTTTTCCACTTGAATAGATGCACAAAGAGGTGTAAAAGCCAATACATGCCATTCACACAGCAACAGGTATCTCCAAGGACTGTTGCTCTCAGTTAATGGCTTGAACAGAACACCCTGGCCAGGAAGAAACAGAGTTACCCAAATAACTGCTGTAGTCAAATTGCCGGAAAATTGGAGAAGTTTAGGAATATTTATTTTGGTGAACTGTAATCCTGAACGAGCCGGTGTAAGATGCCAAGCTGTAAATAGCCTTCCTTCAAGCAATAAGTGGAGTCTTTTAAGAACTTTTAGCCAGGGTAAAGGTGAGGTCTGTAGATCCTGCTGCTCGCAGGGAAGGGGTGCAGCACCCTCAGCAGTCTGTGGTTCAGCGCCTTGCGGGGATTCTGTGAGTCTGTCTTTGCACAGAAACATTTGCCAACAATAAAAACAAAATTTCCTGAAGCCTGTCCTGAGCAGCAGCCTCTCATGCACGAGTTTAGATGGTTTTACCCTGGCTGCAGCAGCGAGCCCAAGGGCACGGATGAGGGTGTGACAGTGCAGACCTGGGGGAAAGGAATAGGAACAAAGGAGCTGCGTACAGCACAAAATCTAAATAGAGGAGAGACAATGGAAATGACCCATTCCCAGACAACCCAGAAACTGAATTCCTGCCATCAAAAGGCATCCCTAATCTCTTAATGCATTAAGGGATTCAGTAGTCCTTGCAATTGCCTAAGCGTTTAAAGGTTAATTGCAACCAGGATCTTTCAATGAAGTTATGTCAGAGAATAAAGGTTTCAGGAAATTCAACCGCTGTAATTAAGAGATTGATATCACAGATTCACATCTTCCGGAGCTTTGTGCAGTGCCTAACACCGACTCCTCAGTTTTTCTCTGGGATACAGAGCAGCACAAAAATGTACATGTCTCTGTGAGGCTGAAGGCTTCAAAATCCAGCTGATCATTTCTTCAGGGTCTGATTGCTAAACCCAGAGCTGTATTGGAAGATTCCAGTCATTTCTTTAAAACTCCTGGATGAACAACAGCACCCTAGATACAAACATTATAATCTTCTTCCCTGTAGCCTTTTTGTTAAGAGTTTTACTTTTGCTTCTCCTGCAGAGGCTCAAATTCCCACAGTGACCCACAAAGGGCTGTGTCACGAAAAGCTCTGAGGACTGGGTGTTGCTTCTCTCTACAGCAAAAAGGAACTTGTTTTGTTCACTTCTGGCAGCAAAAAGCTTCATCACACCTATATCTTTGTATTTCTTGTGTGACTGCTATGAGGCCCTTGCCTGGGATTAAGGAAAATGGGGAAGATGTAAAAAAGCTTCTGGAGGTGACACCAGAAATGGCTGGACATGATAGATCAGAGTGTAAGAAGCTGCTGAGCCTTACAGACAGCACGGAAAGGAAGGTCTGTGTTCGGGGGCAGTGACAGAGGAATCGTGGGGAATAGCCAAATTTCACATAATTGAAGGAGTGAATTCCTGGTGGGGAGCATTGCCCAGGTAGTCAATCACATCTGTGACATCAGCTGCAGCCCTGGCAGCCGTGACACCCGCCAGCAGAGCTGGATAACCATTTAATGCCCTAGCCCTGCCAGAATCTGCTCATTCATTCAGTGTTCAGCCCATTTCATACACAGGGTTCTGAGAAGAGTGTTTCGGAGCAAAGCAGACAAAAACCACATCATCTGCAGATCATCTGCCTGCCTGAATAACTAGAAAATACCCTCTTAATCAAACTCTTAATCAACTGGTGTCTCACAGCTCAAAGGCTCCTATTCTGGGACAATGATTTTCCCCATGGAACAAGGTAAGAAGAGGCTGACATGTGGGGCTGGCGTCCCAGATTCAGAATTTATTCTTTCTGGATCAGTCTATTTCAAAAGCCAAAATCCATTAATAGAGCAAAAAGAGATGCCCCAAAGCAGACAAAAGGAAACCTCTTAGCCGAGCATACAGGATCACTTGGACTAAGCTGGCGTACTTAAAGCCCAGATTTTTCCCCTGCTGCCTTTACACAAGTGCCCAGCAGGGACCAGAAAGGTGGTGGGTTCTTGGAACTCTGAGCGCTGAAAGCTTCAGGCTTTCTGAATTGAAGGGTGCCAGCCCTCAAGCAAACACCTCGTTTGAACTGAGACCTTGGAAAAGGCTTCAAAAATGGAGTGACAGCACAGAAACAGTGTGTGTGTGTAGTTTGGACAGTATTGTGTGATCTCACAGGGTGAAAAACTTCGATTTGGGATTTTAGTGTATAGTGATATACGGGAGCCAAGATGGAGAACTTTGGGTGTGGGTTAGTTGTCTTTTTTGCATCTTCTTCTTTATGGATCTGGGTGGTTTTCTGTTACTGGGTGAAAAAGGTCCGCATTGCGGATTTCGGGTGATCACAATTGGGTTAGAAATATAAATAATACAGATGTCAACTGTTTATTGGATAATTAAGACTTAAATAACCTTGAGTAGACACCATTTTACCTCACTTTCCTGACTTGTTAGAGAGAGCTCACGTCTCGTGAGTCTGTAATAGATAAGGATAATAAATTTCAGAGTGTGACTGCAAAGCAACAACGTCTCTTGAGTTTATTCGCCCTGACCTTGGAGCTGGAAAGAGCCAGGAATTCCAACAGTGGATGGTTCCATGCCTGAAACATTCCAGGCCAGGTTGGATGAGGCGCAACTTTTAGCAGTCCACATCATTACTGGGATTTCATCAGCAGGGTTGCTAATGAGAAATGGGAATGAGATGTGAGCATTTTGCTCCCAGGGACAACAGATTGACCAATACTCGCTGAAAGAAGCAGTAAAAAGCAGGATGTGGGTTCTGTGCCATCTGGGCAGTTTCCACAGAGAACGTGTCTGGAGTCTTAGCAGACCTGGAGGAATCCACCTGGCTCCTAGTCAGAGAATGTGTTGCAAGATGCATTTGTACCTTCATGTTTCAGTTTTAAGGCACTCCCTGAGATCAGAATTTGCAGCCGATGAGTGAGAAGGGAGCACAAAACCTGGGAGCAGCCACTGCTGTCAGACTGAGCTGAAAGGCTTCACACCCTGCAAAGCCTCACTTGCCAGGAACAGCAGAACTCCACGGGCTGCCAAAGGTGAGCCTAAAACTTCATCTCCACCAGGTGAAAATCAAGAAGAGCTCATCCAATCTCGTCCTGTTTCCTGGCAGAAACAACAGCGAAACAGCCAGCCCGCCCTTGGCAGGCAGGAGAGATGCTCTGTAATGCACTTCTGGAAAGTGCCCTGCAGTTGTACCGACACTACCTGCTCAGCTCAATCACTGCCACAGAACAGAGAGCAGGCAGTGAGAAGGTCAGGTGGAAATTAGATTCCGAAAGAGACACTGCGCATTTGAAATTCTCCAGCCTCGGGAGGACAGAATCGAGTTGTTTATTCAGGAGGAAGCACGTCTGGCTAACATTGAGTTTGCGTTTAATTGGCACCGATGAACAATAAAGTTGCAAACTCCTTTCACCAGTGCATGAATGTGCAGAAAACAGCCTGCCACAGAGCATTATATAGGAAATCTTGTCCTTTGGCATCCTGCAGCCTTCTGCCATGTGAATCACAGCCCATTTAACAATGACATGGGCGCTGGGCTGCTCGGGGGAGGGAAAGGCAGCTCTGACCATTACACACCAGCCAACATCATTAGAGTCAATTACCCCATTAGCACTGAAACAGACCTGATACGTGAACAGGGAGCCTCAATGCTCTTCAAGTGCTGCTTTCAACTGGAGATCAGAAATGGGCACAGGAAAATATCCAGCTGCTTACAACCAGCACTCAGCACCCGGCAGCATTGGGTCCCTAATTAGGATTTAATAAGCTGGTAATTGTAGTGGCAGTGGTCTCATTAGCCTGATACCTCATTACTGTGAGTACAGATCAAGTTGAGAAAGCCAGTCAACCTTGCAAGCCTTTCCAAACACCCAGACAAGAGCTGATTAAAGCAAGCGCTGCTTTTGAGGCAGTTCCTAATGAAAAGTGAAATCACTGCCAATGGGAAACCAACAGTAATTTGTGTCACTCTTTTAAAGAACATCTTTAGTGAGAGGCATGGGACCAGGAAGTTTGTTAATACTAAATAAATGCCCAAAATAAAAAGGAAGAATTTGTAGTCAGCACTACAAAATAAGGAACACCGGACTGGAACGATGCTTGCCCCAAAGACAGTCCGTGGAAGTTACTAATGACTGCTCAGGGTAAAATCTCTAAAGCAGACCAACACGTTCCTGAATCTCAAAGAACTTCACGGCCCTTGGTTACTCTCTCTGTTTATTGAAGCTGTCACTTCAGGTACACACTTGGACACAGCTCAATAGCAGGTGAAATCACGCTGCGTTCT
>VYZR01079007.1:4784-18185 GCA_013400675.1 Oxylabes madagascariensis | reverse complement strand
GGTAGGGGCTTCCTCTCCTCTTCATAACCAACACAGTGTGATGGCAGCCTTTCTTAAGGTATAACTTTGTTAAACTCAATAGAGTGGAAAAGAGTCAGCATTTCAGAGAAATCAGAAACTGGATAAGACAATGAGAAGGAAATAAGACAAAACCAAAGACCTTTATGGCAAAATAGAGTAAGCCTGCTCAAAAAGAAAGAGGAACATCAGATAGTATTGGTTGAGGGTCTAGTTCTAATTTTCCTCAACAGAGATGTTATAATTTGAAAGAGATTTAATAGTATTGCAGTTAGCTCTTGGTTACGCGTGGACTTTTTGCCTTACTCTACATCCTTTCTTCAGAATTTTTTCTCTCATTTTTTTTACCTGGCCAGACCCAGATTTACTAATACAGATATTTCGGCCTCATCATTTGCACTTCAAAATAATAAATAATGTAAACCCAATTATATTTTATTTCATATTCAGGGTTATTTTAATTTTAGGTATATTTACCATATCCAAACGTACTTCTCAGCAGTTAGTACCTGATCTTTGTAATTTAGACTTCTGCATTAGATCAAATTTTGTTATGCTAAAATCACCCACAAACATACCAGCTAAAAATAGTAACAAAAGTAAAATTTCTTCTTTTTTTGAATCACTAGGCTAAAATTCTAATTCTCCTACTTGGATTAGAATGGAATTCCTGGGTATGCTACAAGCATTCATCACTAGCAAGTTAACTGGGCAATGATCCCTGACATCGGGAAAACCTTTCAAATGGGATTTTTCCCCAGAAATAATCCCTCCAAATACAAGGCACTGGAGCCATTGAAACATAACAAATATGCTCTACAGAGGTTTATATGTACTAAGAGAAGACTAAAACCCCTTCTTTATGTGACAGTTGTATGATCATTCATTTCATTTGCTTTTATGGAAAATTTGTGTAAGAATATCAAATTTGCTTACCCTTAAAGCAAAAATATTCAAATGTTTCATTTTGTTCTGTTCAGTTGCATAAAAAATTTACATACAGAAAACAATTCTTTAAAACAGCGAAGAAAACTTTTCTAGATAAAAAAGTGGGGTTTTTTATATGTTCTAGTGAAGCATTCTTTTACAAATATGTATTTTGGAAGACTAATAAGTAGGAATGAATCTAGACTAATATCTGTAGAACAGTGCTAGACCTGGGCTCCTTTAAGCTGAAGTTGTCCTTTAAACAGAGTATTCAGTGATTAAAATTTCCTTTATATATGTGAAATATCATGAGGAGAGAGTTCCATGTCCCTTCCTAAAATTGACTGAAAGAGCACATCCTGTAATCTCAGTTTTAGTCCAGGGAGTCAAAATAATTCTTATACCATGTTTTTGAAGTCATAGCTATGATTTCATAGTATTTCTCAAGTGAAAAGCAACAACAATTAAGCAGCTTCTAAGTTATTTCTGACACCTAAAATCTAATGAAGATAATTGGTTTAAATTACAGAATTTACCTGAGGAATCAACACCAATTTAACAGCTGATGGATCAAGTTTATGATATGGGGATTTTTTTTCCACTTAAGAAGTAGAAATTTTCAATTTAAAGAAACAGGAGTTTAGAAAGTCAGTTTAATAGTAAGGAGGAATGTGGAGATTTTCATAGTTAATTTCTGAGGTTCAGAGGTCTCTTAAAAAGTCAGAACTCTAAAATCCTTTACAAATAATGTTATTTCAGTAGTCCACATACAGTGAACTGTTTAAAGTTCATGGTGTGTTTATAATTCCTCTACCTTGACTTAAGCATGGGAAGGGCAAAAATTAGATTCCTTTTAAGTCTTTTGCTTCTTACATCTATAACCTAGCAATGAGGGTGAGCTAATCTTTCCCTGCTTGTTTATGACTCTGTTAATTGAATTCACACACTAAATTCATACATTAAGTTAACAAAGATATCTTGGTGTTTGTTTTCATGTCCAGATCAATACAGGGAATTTTATCTAGCTATTACTGAAGTAGTATTCTGCAAAATAATAACATATTTTCCTCTTTCAATCCGTGAGTCTTGTGTTCTTCAAAGATGGACACTGGGGTGCTTAGAGGTCAGGATGTTATTATTTAGTTGTTATGGAAAAAGTTTAGATTTGTTACAGAAATTAGTGATATAGATCTTACTGTCTGGATGACTGCAAGATATTACAGTTTTGAAACAACATCCTACCCTTACCCCTTAGAAATACACACAAAATTCTTGGGTGTGACCTTTAAGAAAATGTGGATCATGGGTTAAAGTCTGAAAATGAAAGCACAAGTCTCACACAGTTCTGGCATCTGATTTTCAGTTTTTCAATTGTTCTTGATGCCAAACAATTCTGAGTTTAATATAGCTGTAATTGTTCAAACTAGTTTTGCCTTGGTGTTGGTTTGAGGAAATGCAGGAGAAAAGCATAGAGTTCCTGCAACTGAGACCAAAAAAAATCCATTCTGACTCAGATCAAGCAAATCACCCAAGGTGAAAACAAATTATAACAAAGTTCAATTGTAGAACAAGAGGAGGCAGCTCACCTTTAATTATGGACATCTCTGAAGTAAACCAGAAATTGAGATGGCACTTCCATTTTGTCAAGGAGGCAAGAAGCAGAGGACAGACTCTTTGCTCACTTGGTCTTTTGTCTGCAGACCAGCTTGTCTCATAAGATTTGTGAAGAAAAGCAGTCTAAATTTAAAAACATAGTCCTGAAAAGCAATGTTTCCTTTTTTTGGTGAAAAAATTGGACAAAGACACCCCAAAAATCTGCTACAACTAAGAAACCCAGGTCCCAGCAGCAAAAATAAGAGATGTAAAATTATTAAGTAAGAAGCAATGATGAGATCACCCACATATGGTATTAAATTTAGAATACCAGTGAGCCATCATGTAAGAATAGCTTGTGATAACTAATAACCCCTATGTGAAAGGCTCCTTATCCAATTTCAATTCTGTTTCGCCTTCTCTCCTTTCATACATCCTTTCCTAGTTTAGAAAGCAACTTTCATAGGCAACAAGAAATATTCCACTGAGTTTCATGTATCTAATGAATGCTGATAAGTTATTTTTCTGCCCTACTGGATACTGAAACTAAGCATCAATCTGAGAGCAAAATAACAGACAAAAGTTCATTATATTCAGAGATTAGCATCAAAATTCATGTCTGCAGTTACAGAGAATTGTGTTGTAATAGTTATTTAAAATTTATATTATATCTGCAGCAAATCTAGACTTTTCCTTAGAGAATTTCTAAAATGCCAGAAAAGGCAGAAAAAGTTGCCAAAGCCATAGGTCAATAAACTAAACTCTACTGAAGTTAATTCAAAAAATTTGCATTGTTTTACTTGAGCAAGGGAATTTTTTTGAGCCATCAGCACAGTAACACCTTCAGTACTCATGGTGAGGAATAGATAGCCGTTAGCCTTCTGCCTTGCATTACTGTTGGCTAAAATCATTTATTTCTCCCTGCTAGCTGCAAACAGCTGTGGAAGTGAATTCTGCTGCCTCTAACTGAGCAGTCCCCTGCTCTGACAGCCAGCCTCCTGCAGGCTGTTAGCATCACCAGAAGGATAAGCAAAACCCACCTGTTTAAGATATCACTGCGATGTTTTTATTCAGGTAAAAAAACCCAAAGATTCCCAGACCATGCAGGTCAAAGCAGCACAGTGAAAATCAGTGGAGTTATAATGGTCAGACAAGATGATCTACCCCAAAACCCTTACAAGAACTGCTGACAAAAGTCTAGTAAAGCCTGTATTCTTTTATTCTCAGGAAGTCATCGGTCAATGGTTATTACCATAAAGTGGAAAGGCTCCACTGACAAAGTACTAGATATCAGTAAGGTCCCATCAAATTCAATATAAGGTTGATAAAAATATTGATGGAAAACTATTGATAAAATACTCCAAACACAATTAGAATAATAGTATAAAACTAAGTCATTAAAGTCAGAAACAACACATTCAGGTACTAGCATGCAAATTACAGTTCAATCTAAGCATTTGTCTGTGAAAGCTTGTAAAATACATATTTTTGTCTGATTACTGAGAGATTAAAGCAGAAATGCATCCTCTGGGATTCTGTTTAAGAGGTTTGTATTGAAAATGAGGTAATGGAATCAGCACATACATGTGATTTATACTAGTAATGTTTTTTAAAAGCATACTTGTTATTTAAATGTTTCTCTTCCATGTAAAAACTGGAGTGGGGAGGGGGAGGAAGGAGGAGAACCCTCATAGTTTGGGTAAATTGTTTTGCGGGTTTTCCTAGGCAATAGAGGCAGCGCTTCAGCCTGAGTTTGCCGGGTGAGGATTGGCACCAAGGCATCGCGTGCAATAGAGTTGTGAGAGGGGATGTGAGCCTCGGCCCTGGCCCCGGTGCCTTGGGAGGGCAGGTTCAAAGGCGGCCCGGGCAGCAGGGGGTTCGGACACACACCCTGCAGCACTCGGGGTGCTCACAGAGCCCCCCGAGCCGAGCCCTGCCACCCCTGCCCCGGGGCAGCCGCAGGGCCAGGCTGGCACACCTCTGGGAAAGGTCTGCTGTGGGTTTCCTTCTTATCTTTTCCCCTATCTCCCTTTTCTTCGGGTGGTCTGGCTGAACCCACAAGCGCACGGACGGGTTCTGCTGTCGGCTGCCCTGGCAGCACTGCCAGCCTCTGGGGGAGCATGGTTGAGTGCCACAGCAACTGCTTAAGCAGCACACGTCAGTACCAGAGCTGGGACTTGGAACAGGTTCCACCTACAAGGAAGCCATGCACAAGGAAAAAAGCTGATGTGAAGGACCCGTTGGAAACACGTGTACAAAAGTCTTACATCAATTTGATATCATTTTAACATCTCTTAGGGGTTTATCCCGTTATCACCATATCCTAGCGCTTTGACAAGAACAGCCAAACCCCAGAACTACTGGAAAATTCACAGAGCTGCTGCTGTTTTCTCTTCTCTAAGGGAGTAGGCTCTTGCTAGCATGTTTTTATTATGAGGGGATTGGACATGAGAAGAGAATGTATCCATAACAAGAATCACTTGAGGCACTACAATTTCTAAAAAGAATAATTTATGTTATATACAACAGAAAATGCTGCATTCCTGATGTTTTAGAACAGCATACAAACACAGAGTTGCTCTTTAATAAAGGAGACATGAAAGAAGAACTAACCCAAATATATACTAGAGATCAAGAAAAGTGAACAATGCAGAAACCCTTAAGTCCACCATGCCACCTCCTGTTCAAGTAAAATTATAATACTTTTGATTTTTGGGGAAAGATAAACTGAAGGTGGAGGACAGAGGTGTGGCCATGTTACAGCTCTGTAGACAGACTTGCATGGAGATCCCCAAGTGAGAGGTAGATGTTATCCTGTCTGAATTCCTTGACCACTGGTGCTCTAAGTGCCCTCTCTGTCCACTGCAGGGAATGCCAAGCTCAGCATCAAAATTCTTTCCTCAGAAAACAAACCTAATAGTACCTCAATGCAACTTTAGTCACCATCCCAAACAGGGCCACAACCAAAACAAAACTTTTCAATAGCATAAGATCTAGAACTACTTTTGAGCCCATTTTTAATCCATAGTTAGTAAGACAGTAAAATAACACATAAAGGCAAACTGAAAAGAACAATTATTTTCCTGATGTGAATTTCTTCTCAATCTGCCATAATGTTTTCATTTCTACATGAAGAAACTCCCTTCCAAATTGGAAAAGGTTTCAAGTTATGCAGTAAACCCACAGACTATGGTTAAGAGTTCAGAGTAGAGGTCAGAAGAAAAACATCACCCTGGGTTTTATATATATTTAAGTGTACTTAACAATTGGTGCAATATTTGCATAGCTCTATGGTCTGGGTGCTATACAAAAAATCAGCTTTTATGAACTGAATTTCAGCTTTTTTTTCTAGTTGTGTAGGAACAATTTTCATCCACAAGTACATATTCACTTAACTTATACCATAGTCACAGCTCATTTTGAAAAACTCAGACTTACAGGTTACACATCCATAAATGCCCTTGGCCAGCAGCATATTTCTTAAATGGTTTGGCTACCACAACTCAGTACAGTTCTTCAGACACCTTATATTAATAGCTCCAGTCTATCATCATGCTGTGGTGCCACCATTTTGTCATTCTTTTCAGCAGAATAATCATAAGCACAGCAGAGAAAAAGGAATTGAAGTTACTGCTAAAAAGGAAAATAAAGCCTATTTGTGCTATTATACACTCAAACCTCAGTGTTAACCACACTTCATTGCAACATCAAAATACCTGACAAATAAACCATAACTTTATCTTAGACAAAATACTGCACATGGAATGCTATGCTCGTTAAGGTGATAGCACACAGTACATTATTTCTAAACATTAAATTACTCATGACCGAATCACTGACAATCAAAATACACGGACGTTAACTGTTCACATATTGAGAATTATCTCTCTGCTTTGATCCAACACCATCAAAATACTTGTTAACCTTTCCCTGGGTTTGTTAGAAATTGGGATCAACTTATCTGTCATATTTTCTTGGTAAGCCTGAAATTGCTGATTGTTGCTCAGCATTATTGCCTTTGTGTCTGTAGAACCAGCGTTGCTGGGAGTTAGCTTCCATGTCTGTGTGTCTGCATATGTGATCTGTATAATTATTCTTCCTAAGTCAATGTTAATTACATCTGTGATTCTTCATTAAAAAGAATAGACTGACGAAAGGTGATTGGGACCATAAGACAATGCAGCTCCACAGATAAACAGGCACATGATGATTACAGAAAATAATAAATAAAAACAAAACAATGCAACTGAATTTATTGTTCTAAAGTGACTCTAAAGACCCTGGAAACTAGAAAGTAAAAATATGCCCCTGTTGTAGACTAAGTCTTGTATATGAAAGTTACTGACTAGGAATTGAGCAGAGTCAGTTTTGAAAGTTCAACCACACTTTTAAAAATGTGCATTCAGTCTTAACGAGATTAAAACAAATTTAAGATGAAATTATAGCATCTTCCAGGTTCTTCTTAGCATGCTAGTCTTCTCTTAGCCTAAAATACAGCTCTCCCCCTTTTTTCGTAAATATAAATACTATGGGTATATGCATATACACCTTTGCATTACCCACATTTAAATCCAAGCATCCAGAGCTCAGAAAGGAAGGGTCTGAAGATCAGCCTCTGAAATGTTAAGTGTTGATCCCGGTTTGCAACCAGAGCAATAATAAAGCAAAGAAAAAAGCAGACCAAAGGTCCTTATAGCTCCACACTCAGTAGTGGCAAACAGAGTCTGCTGAATGGCACCATTCACTGAGTTGTCTGTATTTTAAACATGTTACTGTTACCAAACCAATACACTCAACTTCAATGGGAGGTAATGGACAGTAAACAACAAAACAGAAAAATTATTATATATGGTGGTGTCACTTTTAAAAGCACTTTATCCAACCTTTGCAAGAGATCTCTCAAATGACAAAAAAAACCACAGCCAAAATCTTGCCAGGCACTAACTAGCTATGTCTTTGATTGCACTGTTTGCAAATCTGCAATAGCACTTCTTCCATCTGTTCTGCAGTTTCCTTCCATACATTCCATTTTCAAAGTGAAATAAATTGCTTACATATTTGTTCCAAAGACCTCTTCCAAAGAGGTCTTCCAGCATATTGGGTATTGTGGACAATACTGCAAAATCTGGACAAAAATAATAGAACGTTGCATAGGAAAAAGAAAAAAATTAAGAAGAGCTGATAGGGTTTTCAAGGGAAAATTTTAAAGAAATACACATCACTAACAACTCAGCCATTGACTGCTTCTTCAACATAACATACAATTAGTTAACAAAGCTGCTTTGTTTAAAATCCCAATGTGAAAAAACCAGCTAGTTTTCAAAAGTAGAGTTAAATGGAATTCCACACATTATAGATAATAATTTTATGCCAAAATCATCCATAGTTTCTGAAATCAGAGGACAAAGGTCCCTGTTACTCTAGGTATGACTCAGCAAAACAGTTTGGAAGTTAATTTTAAAAGGCTCAGATCCCCCTTGGAAGAAGTTCAGAATTATCTATTACTTCATGTAGGTGATGCGGCTTGTCTTGCTCAACATTCTCTAGATAGGAGCAAAAATTGAAATAATAGTCACAATCTTAATTTTTTTTTTTTTGTATGTAAAGCCTAAAATACATGTTAACAGTTTACATTACATCAAAATTTACTATTACAGAATTACAAGTCTTTTTCTGATGCAAAAAGGAAATGAGATAACAACTAAGTTTCTTTAGGAAAAAATATTCCTCAGAAAGAATAACATTTAATGCTTTTTTCACTGGGTGACTAGTTTGGTCTTTTTTGTTTAATTAGCCAAGCATTCAGAAGGGGATCAGATTAGAATTATTTTTATGGCAAATCCTCTATTAAATTCATTTTAATGTTTGTGTACGTGCATCTCTGTTTGTTTTGAACTCATGTAATAGACCAAAAAAGAGGTTTTGTTTCTGTTACAATAAGACACTACCTCTGCCATTATTGTTCTTATTGCTTAAGCATGGCACTTAAGCCCACAGTTACATCTAAAATGCCAACAACTCTGTTAGGCATTACTCCTGTTACTACTAAGCAAGGGTCTAACACTTCAAAGGGCTCAGTAGCTGAGCAAATCCTCCAAACATTGTTAGAATTAAATAACATGGCACTGATGAATATAATATGAATATAGCTCATGTTTCTTTCTTCATTTACAAGATGCAGTGAGTCAGAAAAGTAGCACCTTCTGACAGCCTGCTCTGCAGTGAATAGTGAGCACTGAGTCACCAACACCACCCCAGCACAGCCTCCTTTCTACTTGATATTTGCCATTCTATAATTAGAACAAATGACATTCTTGGGACACACCAAAATGCTTTTAGTTAACTTTCTGCTTAAACCCATTTACAGAGTCTTTACTGTTCCTGCCTCAAAAGATAAGGTACACAATCATGACCTGTGCTATCCCCACTTCAGAGACAGACATATTATTATAAAAGTAAATGCCACCCACTTGCTAACACAGGAGACTAATTAACTCTGCAATCGCTGCTTACCAAAGAGGGTAAAAATCACACTTGCCTGTACCAGCAGCTATCCTAGAAAATCAAGAGGATTAGATAATACTTTGTCTTTACTGATCTGGCCCATTCCTTTTCTTTAATTTTTATTTTTTTTTTATCATTAATTTCAACTTGTTTTGCATATAACTATAATTTAAATACTGGTTTTTGTAAAAGTGTAAAAATTCTCTCTGTTCTGGTTCTCTCTGGTCATGAACCCGTTTCCCAGAAAAATGTTTTGAAATTCTTTTTATTTGTTCATCCTCTGCTTCATGTTTTGAAATTTTCTCTTTTAAAAGCAAGCCAGTTTGATTTCAACTGACAGCTATATAGATTCATTTACCACGTGGTGCTTAAAGGAAATCTTTAAATTCCAAGTATTTAGGACAATTTTTTTAAAATAGAGGTCAGTAACTATAACTTTAACCTGCACTTCACCATCTACATATCTGTTTAAACTAAACTTGCCCAGTTTGAGAAAAAATTCCAAAAGGATGTCAAATAAATATGCAACTCATCCAAAGAAATAAGACCCAAAAAAGTAATGGCCAAGGCTCCTAGCACCAATAGACACATGCCTGGAGGGAAAAACATTCATTACACCAGGATCAATAAGAATAATGCCATTCAATTAATTGGCATTGGGAATAATAGCATAAACAATTTGCAAAAAGTCTCTGAACTGGTTGTAAGTCAGCAATGTGCTTTGGAACTTCCTACTTTACTTTTATTACTTTCTGTCCCCAGCAAACAGTGAGCAAATTAGCTTGTCCTGATTCTCGAGAACAACCAGTAGCAGGGAGGGCATGAATACAAATACTTTAGAACTTCAGTTCTATGAACACTTTTAATGAGAGCTCTTTTCTTTTTCTATCTTATTTTTTTCATGTCTAATATTGAAACCTTTTGAAAAACAGAAATGGATTTTATGCAGGACAGAGCTGTTCAGAAATGCACCTCAGTCACTGCTAGCTTCAATGATCAAGTGAAACACAGCTCTGCTACCAGCTGAGCTGGTGGCTGGCTGTAAAGATGTCTCTTTTTGTTGTTCTGGCGTTCTGTCCCAGCCCTATAACACATAAAGAAGCAAGAGAGTTTAAAGTATATAATATTGCTAGTTTAGTAGAACTTGCATGGTAGAGCAGAATTGCTAAAACGTCCCTCTGTTGCTCCTTTTACAACCTCTTGCTGTAGGGATCAAGTGGAAACAGGGAAGGATGTAGAGGATAAGTGGAGGGGTCCAACAGCTGGTATGTGCCACCAGCACCACCCCAGTGCAACCATCTTGTCAGACAGTTACAGGAGATAAAAAAGAGCTTAAAACAAACAGCGTCCCAACAGATTCCAACCAAAAGCACAATGTGGCTACCGTGTAGGAAGGGAAATTTTAACTATGAGGTTCTGCTTGGCTCATCAAACGTGATAGCTGAAGTCATGCAAGAGTCACCCAGACGTGTCAAGCTCTCTAGAAGGCCCTGAGATACAAGCAGGAATAACTTAGCAATTGTTGACCTGGTATTTTTTAAAACAGAACATATGGCCTGTGAAGGCTTCTTCTTCCTTTGGATCTAGTCCAGCAGCCAGGCAGATGAGTTCAACCTTGAGTTCAACCTTGTTTCTAGAGAAGAAGTGCCAAAGCTCCAGTGCAGTCTCTCCTTGCTCCACAGCCCACAGTCTGTCGCACACGACCCGGCTCAGGAGCACAGGCTGTCCCTGTCCCGGCCCTGCAAGTTCTCCCCAGGGACTCCAGTGCCTCTCAGAGTGTCCAGGGAGTCAAAGCTCCCTGCTCAGAAACCCACACTGATCTGCATTCTGCACGCTTGATGTTAATAATTAGCCACACCAAAGGAAATAATCCACCTCACAATTCTTTAATACAAAAATCAAAGTGGAATCATGTATTTGTTTCCATTGTGGTAAATTTTTGTGGCTAACTGATGCACTATTTCATGTAGATTACGAGTCCAGGTTTGCTGTCCTTTCATGGATTCTACAAATCAGCATAGACACACGAGTGACAACAGTAACCATAGCAGCAATGAAACCGCATCTGAAACATTAAATAGTTGCTGTTGTTTAAGATATTAAAAAGTAAAGGGATTCCTTACTATAGTAATAAACTGCCATTTTGTTTATCACCTATTGAAAATTATTTTTTACTGTTCAGAAATATTCCATCATTACAAGATTTTTATTTCAATCATGGAAGAACCTTTTCAAATTACAGCAATTCCTGATTCAGGTCAGAATTTTATTTTCTTACACCCTGGAAAATACACTATAAATTTTCTTTACTCTTGAAATCAGTTGTGCATTAGTCCTGTTCAGCTAGTTTTCAGTTAGATGAGAAAAAATAAAGCCTATTTTCTGGCAGGATAGAATTGAAAAATTGCAAGAATAAAAGTATCTATTTATCTAACAATTATAATAACTGGATTTGTTCTGTCAAATTTGACTTGAGCTAAGTGACAGATGCTGTTTCCTTTATGCATTATTATCCAAGGGCACATTAGGGATACTAATAAATAAACAGGGACAAATGTTAATGGATAACTCATACAACCAGACCCAGCAAGGAAAATTAGTTTATTTAATGTTTCACTGAAGCTTATAAGAAATCAATAGCAAATACTTATGGAGGAACTTAATGTTGAAGACAATAGGGTTGATTTGGGCTATAAATAAAATTAATACTTCAATATCTTTGGGTAAGTAATTTCATTATATATTTATACAGCACTAAATATAACAAAGAGTCCATCTAGATAAGATCTTTGGGTACTACAAAATATATGAAAAACAAGAAATTAGAAACAGGCTACTACTATCTAACTACTTAATTTAAAATAGTTTGTTTACTTAGTATAAACTGTGGGTTTCAGATTTTTTTTCCATGGCATATCTGTAATATTTATTAACACAAATCTTATTTATAAATAAGAATCTTATTTTCTTTCAAGTTTTTCCCCTACAAACTCTGATCCCATTTTGTCTTCATGGAACACATATAAGTTCTATTAATACTAATGAGAGTTTAGCTTGTACTTGAAGGGAAGGCAAAACCTTTTATATTGAATGTTTAATTAAAGTTCTTTAAAGAGTTGCATGTATGTTACAATGTGCAAATTATTTTCATACCTAACAACATAAAAACATGGAGGATTATAATACAAGTTTTCATTCTGAACACTAAGAGTGTGCATGCAAGTTCACAAATAGTCAGATTCATGTAGCTACAAAATCAGGGCAGAGAGTGATATAATTAATTTCTTGAGAGCTTTTCACATTTCACCAGTGCACCACTTACAATGGGTTCTCCAAACCATCAGTTATGCCTTATTTGATTGTAATAGACAAGCTGTGTTTGGGGCTCTGTGTTTCCAGCCTCTGTCAATGACTTACCAAATATCTATTTTATGATGAACACCTTAATTTCTTCCTCGTAGAGTGCTGGCAAGTGTCACATAGCAGAGTTCTTAGCAACAGTGTGTGCACACACACCGAGTGTTGTAGCAACCAACGACAAAAATAAACTTATAGTGGAAATAAGTATGTAGGACTGAATGACACCCAGAGAGTGATTGAGAAGGGACAGCTTGGTGATTCAGTGGGGCTGAGCTGTGCATTGTAGGTTGTTCTTGTGAGGCAAGAATGGCTGCCATTAATCATTCTGAAATCAGGCTGAGAAATCATTCATCTGACTATATCCTACCCTCTGCTACGGCCTCATTGTGGGGCTGCAAGGAGCCCCAGTGAGATGTCTGAGGTTTTCTGGAGTTCTGGGGTTTTTTCCTTGCTGTTTTCATCCAAGGGACATTAAAAGATCTTTGCAAACATCCACTCAGATATGCATCTACCATATGATCTATGCTCAGGTGCCCCCAAATCGAGTCACAGGAGTTGTGGAGTATGTATGGTTGAATGGGCTGTGTAGTCCTCTCTGCAGAAGAGAGCCTTGGATGGTCTTTAGCAGTTCATTAAAAATTACAACACATTCCACATAATTCACAGGCAACATGGCTATTGTGAGATCCAGTGTACAAAACTCTCCAGCCAGACCATTGCTAGCCTAGGAATTGAGGCAAAGCTGACCTGATAACAAAAGATTTAATACCTGTACCCAGTGCCACTGAGACATTTTGAAAACTCCAGGGTGCAGGAGGAAAATCAAAGTGAGGATTAACTCAATCTGCAGACATACAACATCATATGCAGGCATGATAAAGCCTCTCAGGGGGTGAAACAGATTCATTCTGCATAACTCCTAGATGACTTAAGGAGTGGCTGATGGGGGGCCTGAGAGAAGGGAAGAGAAGGTGGCCATGTCCTAATATCATTGAAGAA
>VYZR01079004.1:5748-23788 GCA_013400675.1 Oxylabes madagascariensis | reverse complement strand
AAGCTCTGTGCCTTATCTGATACCTTTTGTTCCTTGCTGCTAGCGTTAACACATGGAAGGGCTGGCAGAAATGGCATCTCGTGCCCTCACATAATCCAGGTGAAGTCTGTACTGTGGAGCTATTCATTAGAGCAGTCTGTTAAAGAGTCAATGATAAAGCACCATCAACTCAGTTATTTCCTGAATTTTGTTGTCTTTCTATTCTTCCCTTAGTCCTGGAAGGTGGCGCAGGTATCAGGAAGTACAAAATCTGATCTATGTTACAAATGGAATCAGAAATCAGATTTTGTATACATGTTCCAACACTTCCAATCCAGTGAAATGTGTTGAGAAGAGTGAAAAAACCTAAGTGCTATTTCTTGTACAAAATGAAGGCAGGGCACTACAGGAAAAGTACATGGCCAAATTCCTTTTTGCCTAAACTCTAGAGAAACTAAGGAACAGGCAAATCTTCAGAGTTTTGATTTGAGGATGAGTTTGGCCAGTATTAAAATTTGTACAAAATTGTTCTTGTTTTCTTCTGCCTTCCTCCCCTCTGCTTTTCTCTGCTGTGTGATGAATGTATCATGTCCACATCTTGTGACTGTAGCTTTGTGTTTAAAGCCACACTAGCACAATGAATGTCTTCGCTAAATTGTATTTCAGAATTCTTCCAGGGAGTCTGCAGTTTGGAAAGGCAGAGCTGCTTGCAAAATCTTCAATTTCAGAAATGCTCTGTATTTGAATGTATATGGTTTCCTTGACCTTAGTGTGCCAAAATGATTCTCAATCTGAGGATCTTGGTCTCTTGGAAAGAAGAGTAGGGGAAGAGGAGGGAAGATCTTTATAGTGATATTTTTGACACTGCTGTGTTTAAAACTTATTGTTTCCTGGAGTTTTGAGAAGTTTTCAATTTGTTTTCCTTCCCTCTCTAACCTAATTAATTTTCAGGGATATCCCCAGGGAAGTAATTTATAAGACAAATGAATTACATTAGAAGTTGCTGTCATGGTATAAGCCCCCTTGTTTAGGGTAAATTTAATATGTTTCTGTGTTCTTTCCATCTATAAATACTAATCAACCAATGACAGTCTGTTTTCTTTACGTTTCGGAAAATATTGTTGTCAGTGTTGAAAGTAGTAAAAACATGGAAATTAAAAAAGAGAAACATTGCTGTAATTCAGCTGTGGCTAGCAAAAATCTTCTGAAGTGTCACTAGCAGAGAGGTAGGGCTCTCTGCTTTGACTTTTTTGTCTTTAAAAATCGGTTTTTGTAGAAAAGAGTTAAATAATAACTAGTATACAAGCCAACAGTTTTCCACTCACTGTAAAATAAAAACATTCACCCTCGAGGAAGAATTTTTAGGAAGGAAAAGCACATACCAGTTGCATTGCTCTCTTCAGGACTGTCCCAACTGCAGTGTTTGTATTGGTGAAGCTGCTTAACCTTTTGAAGCCCGTGGATCCTTGTACTAGCTTTTTGTGCAGCCTTTTTTTTTAATATCCACACAACCTACTGACTTCAGCAAGATAGTACACACATCAAAACATTTACCTTGGGCCTCCAGGGCTGTGCATGCTTTTCTGAAAGATTAAGGAGACACAAGGGATAATTGCTGCTCCTGGTAAAAGCAGTAGGCATTTTGTGAGAAGAAGCAAGTTTGCGGTAAATTCAGGCCAAAATACAAATTTGGAATTTATTTGGATGCCAAAATTTTCCAGTAGCATTGCAGCTAGGTCTTTATTCCTGGGGTTGGATAGTGACACTGACTTTCCTTTTCACAGAGAATGATATGCAGAAAATAGCTTAAATGGGGACAAAACAAAGTAGGGTGCATCTTCAGCACCTTTTGCTTTGATTAGATGGAATAATGCTGGGAAGAGAACTTCATTTGTAAAACCATAGTAAACATAGCAAAACATCCCAACATAAATTCAGCAGACTATCCAAGCCAGTGTGTAAGCTTGTGCTCCAGTGTCTCTGCCTAACATGGGCTTTCTGATCCCACCATGGCCAGGTTCCAGCTGCTCACTCCCACCCTGAGCAGGATTTGGGATCATCTTTCGGTAAGTGTGAGGAACTGCCTGGGAAATTTGCCTCAGGAAATGATAGCAGGGAAAGGGTGTTGTGCAGGGAGCGTATTTTGAAACACTGGATGCACTTTTTTTAGTTTTCTATTTCCATCCCGTGTTGCCGGCTTTTCCAAAGGAATCCTAAGTAATNGTTTCCTTGACCTTAGTGTGCCAAAATGATTCTCAATCTGAGGATCTTGGTCTCTTGGAAAGAAGAGTAGGGGAAGAGGAGGGAAGATCTTTATAGTGATATTTTTGACACTGCTGTGTTTAAAACTTATTGTTTCCTGGAGTTTTGAGAAGTTTTCAATTTGTTTTCCTTCCCTCTCTAACCTAATTAATTTTCAGGGATATCCCCAGGGAAGTAATTTATAAGACAAATGAATTACATTAGAAGTTGCTGTCATGGTATAAGCCCCCTTGTTTAGGGTAAATTTAATATGTTTCTGTGTTCTTTCCATCTATAAATACTAATCAACCAATGACAGTCTGTTTTCTTTACGTTTCGGAAAATATTNTCACAGAGAATGATATGCAGAAAATAGCTTAAATGGGGACAAAACAAAGTAGGGTGCATCTTCAGCAACTTTTGCTTTGATTAGATGGAATAATGCTGGGAAGAGAACTTCATTTGTAAAACCATAGTAAACATAGCAAAACATCCCAACATAAATTCAGCAGACTATCCAAGCCAGTGTGTAAGCTTGTGCTCCAGTGTCTCTGCCTAACATGGGCTTTCTGATCCCACCATGGCCAGGTTCCAGCTGCTCACTCCCACCCTGAGCAGGATTTGGGATCATCTTTCGGTAAGTGTGAGGAACTGCCTGGGAAATTTGCCTCAGGAAATGATAGCAGGGAAAGGGTGTTGTGCAGGGAGCGTATTTTGAAACACTGGATGCACTTTTTTTAGTTTTCTATTTCCATCCCGTGTTGCCGGCTTTTCCAAAGGAATCCTAAGTAATCTCAAAACAGAATTACTTCACTAGCAGTTGTGTGGCCCTCATGAATATAGGGAAGCCTGACAATCCCTGTCTCGCTTTTTCTTGAGGTGCTTAACAGTCTTGCAGCATTTTAAAAATCTTCTGTCTATGTCCAGATAGCACTGTCTTTACTTAAAGATAAGGTTTAGAGGCAAAAATAAAACATTTATTATAGGTCTGCACTAACTCTGCCTTTTTTCTTTTTTTTTTTTTGAGATGCTAAATTATTTTCTTTTCCTTACACAAATTATAGCAAACACAGTGCTATCCCACAGTCCCCAGCTTCAGTTTTAAAATGGATCAAGTTTAGGTTCTGACATAATTGGCAGAGTACCATCATTTTTCTACCCCTCCCTCAATCTGGGCCATAATTGTGGATATCCTGTGGACTGCAGCCCAGAGACTGCCAGTGCTGGGAGCATACGGAAGGGAAGAGATGATGGCAATAGCTCTGTAGCTTGACCTGACATTTGCATTGTTTCTCAGTCGCTCAGTGTGATGAGGGCAGCAGAGGGTTTGGCATGAACTGTCAGAAACTGGCCATGGTTTGGAGGAGCAGTCTCCCCTATCTGGCTCAGATGTTATTAGTTGGTGCTGTTTGCACTTCAAAAATATAATACAAAGAAGGGATATTTTAAATAAAGAGAAAGAAAGCAAATAGATAGAGAAAGGCATACTCTAGGCAATTCCACTGCTTGCAATGAAGTTTCACTGGGGATAGATATTGACCCCATAAANTTTTGAGAATCTGCTGATATTATGACCAGTCTGCTTTTGTTTGTTCTCTGTGTCGCTCAGCTTTACATAAGCTTGTGCTCCAGTGAGTCTGGCAACTCTGCAGTCACAAGCCAATAATGATGCAGAACAGAGAATGATATGCAGAAAATAGCTTAAATGGGGACAAAACAAAGTAGGGTGCATCTTCAGCAACTTTTGCTTTGATTAGATGGAATAATGCTGGGAAGAGAACTTCATTTGTAAAACCATAGTAAACATAGCAAAACATCCCAACATAAATTCAGCAGACTATCCAAGCCAGTGTGTAAGCTTGTGCTCCAGTGTCTCTGCCTAACATGGGCTTTCTGATCCCACCATGGCCAGGTTCCAGCTGCTCACTCCCACCCTGAGCAGGATTTGGGATCATCTTTCGGTAAGTGTGAGGAACTGCCTGGGAAATTTGCCTCAGGAAATGATAGCAGGGAAAGGGTGTTGTGCAGGGAGCGTATTTTGAAACACTGGATGCACTTTTTTTAGTTTTCTATTTCCATCCCGTGTTGCCGGCTTTTCCAAAGGAATCCTAAGTAATCTCAAAACAGAATTACTTCACTAGCAGTTGTGTGGCCCTCATGAATATAGGGAAGCCTGACAATCCCTGTCTCGCTTTTTCTTGAGGTGCTTAACAGTCTTGCAGCATTTTAAAAATCTTCTGTCTATGTCCAGATAGCACTGTCTTTACTTAAAGATAAGGTTTAGAGGCAAAAATAAAACATTTATTATAGGTCTGCACTAACTCTGCCTTTTTTCTTTTTTTTTTTTTTGAGATGCTAAATTATTTTCTTTTCCTTACACAAATTATAGCAAACACAGTGCTATCCCACAGTCCCCAGCTTCAGTTTTAAAATGGATCAAGTTTAGGTTCTGACATAATTGGCAGAGTACCATCATTTTTCTACCCCTCCCTCAATCTGGGCCATAATTGTGGATATCCTGTGGACTGCAGCCCAGAGACTGCCAGTGCTGGGAGCATACGGAAGGGAAGAGATGATGGCAATAGCTCTGTAGCTTGACCTGACATTTGCATTGTTTCTCAGTCGCTCAGTGTGATGAGGGCAGCAGAGGGTTTGGCATGAACTGTCAGAAACTGGCCATGGTTTGGAGGAGCAGTCTCCCCTATCTGGCTCAGATGTTATTAGTTGGTGCTGTTTGCACTTCAAAAATATAATACAAAGAAGGGATATTTTAAATAAAGAGAAAGAAAGCAAATAGATAGAGAAAGGCATACTCTAGGCAATTCCACTGCTTGCAATGAAGTTTCACTGGGGATAGATATTGACCCCATAAAATCCCTGGGTCACAGACAGCCTTATGACAGACCCTGATAGCTTTGTGAAGACAGATTATGTCAAGCCCTCAAATTTGGAAACATAGCAATTCCTCTGTAGTAAGATTGCAAATGAACACCCATTTGGAGATTGCCAACATTATCACAGTTTGTCAGGGTGATCTCACAGCCCACAAAGCGCCATAAGAGATTGCTTTACAAGTTCTGAAAGATTAGAGCGTTGAAGTATGTGACACTGGAATGATGCTTTGATGCCTGGCTTTGTCAGTCAGCCAGACAAATAAATAATATCCAGTGTTTTTATTAGTGTAAAGCATAACAGGTAATAAAAATGTATGGAGACACACTTTTTTGTTGCACCTACGGGGAGCACTGAAATGTAGGCTAAGAGAAAATGGGATGTGTGAATGTCAAACCCCTCAAACAGGCAGTTGAATGTCTGTGTGGGTCAGTAACTGATTGCTATTTCAGCAGGTACCCATTCAAAGCATTAGAGTTATTGCATGGCTAAATGAAACAGCAGAAATGGTTGACAGTCTTGGATTTTGGTCATCTAGAGAAGCACGAAACATATATTCTTGTAAAATAAGGATGGATTGTTAAGGGCCTGGGCTGCAGAAACCGTGGGTTCCTCTCATGAGTTGTGAGTGAGAGCAATGTAGGTGTGCACGTAGGAAGTGGTATGGAATTAAACAGCAGAAGAGTGTAAAATCCAGCCTTTCTTTACAGCCCGGAATTGTGGAAAAGCTTTTGGGTAATATGGCATGCTCAGATTTTTCTTAAAACTTAAGACATCAATGTGAGAATAATCTACAAGCATGAAATTGGTGTTTGGGACTTTGTATAGCAACTGAACTTTATAGGCTGCCCTTTTTCAGATTCCTTCCACATTCAACCCAGATTTCCACAAAGGATGCCTAGTCTGAAAACCATTTGTGGAGCCTCAGATGAAAACTATTTGCACTGGTAAACAGTTCCAAACAAGGCAAATTTGTTAATCTTTGTGCTTTGATACAAAACATCGGTATGTTTTTTGTATATGCCAGTGTTCTGTCAAGGATGGGACATGGGTCTGATTTATGTCAATTTTCAACCTTTAAACTTTGTGGAACAGAAGGTATAAGATGTACACTTGTTACACTCCTTCCTTGTTAGAGAGCCATGAAGTTGTAGTAATGGCCGGTCAGCTACAAACTCCTGCACCTCTGATCCACCTGTAGTTAGAGGACGGTCATCTGCGTTTGTCTCCCACCTGTAGAGCAACTCATAGTTTGTCCTTGACCCTGGAGAGGTTTTGCCCCTGTTCCTCCGTCCATAAGGGCAGTAGAGTACTTACAGGTACCCAGGCATTAGTTAATGATTGCTTACACAAACCTGGAGAAGCTTGGATGAAAGACCTGGTGTAAGGGCATAGAATTATTATGACTATTATTAGCTGAATTCCTAAACCTAGACAATGTATTTGCACATGTAAGTAATTATGATGTACTTCAAGGCATTCTGTTTGTAATGCTTTGTAATGCTTTGCTCTCCATTTCCTACAAATCAAATTACTCAGGGATAGATTTGATTTCCACATCATTTTGAAAATATTTTCTTTTTCTTTTTTTAATTTCCTTTGTATTAATTTTTTTCTGAGTTCAAAACACAACCAACTGTGACTAAATGCATAAACCCAAACAAAAACCCCCTAAAGTATAACAAAATTAAAGACAGCCTAAGATGATATGCAGCAAACAATGTAAATCATACCTAACAAACGTGGTTGTAATAATATACCTTATCCATGTCTGATCCACTAATAACAAATACTTATTCAGAGAACAAATAACTCATTCTTCTTCTCAGAGAGGGAGAGGGAGGCAAGACCCAAATTCAAATTATATCTTACAGTCTAAACAAATATGAAAAACCTGCCAAATCTTCTTATAGAAATCCCAACAATCTTGTATTTTCTTCCTATCTTTTGGGAATAAGGAGATTGGGAGGAGGGGAAAGAAAGGCCAGCTTTTACTGGAAGCGTGTGTCCTGATCCTGTAGCTATTCCACAAGAATTCCTTGGTGCCTTCTGTTGAAAGGGTTCTCTTGCGGGTACTGGATTCAAACCAAAACCTGAAAGCACAGCCTAGGGTTATTTTTAATAATTTGGGATTTTCTCCTCCTTTATAAGAAGTTTCTTCAGAGTGTTGGGTTGACAAACAGATTATAAGTGAACTCTGGTCAGTTTATAAAGTTTGTTACAAGAATAAAGACTGTTATTAGAAATTAATGAATGCTTTCCTTTCTCCCTCCTGTCAAAATAGACTTTTGACATTTTCAAGTTTTTTCTTTGTGGTTGCATAAACAATTCCTGTTTGCCTAACAGAATAGCATCATCCTCCCTGTCCTACACTGTGGGTGTGGCACCATCCTCCCCCGGTTCCTTCCCTGTCGTGGAGTCAGTCAGGTTTGGTTTAGTTCTGGGCCACGAGTTGCCACCAGTGGTAATTGGCGCAACTGCTTCCCAAAGTGGGAAGAGGCAGATGTTCAGGGATTTTGCAAGCCATGGCCCACCTCACCTGCCACGCAGGACATAGTTTTTGTTTGTGACCAGGTCCTGGCTGCGCTGGCTGCAGTACCAGCTCTGCCGCTTGCCCCATCAGTGTGCGAGGAGCTCTGGTCTCACTGCCTGCTGGCGAGAATTCATGTCTAATGATGTTTAAAGAAGCTGAGTATTTTCCCTCTCATGTTAGACTTTAGGGTAGAAAACAGTGTCTAACTCATGTCTCTTCTGTTGTCCTTTGTGCACCTCGTGCTCCTCACTCCTCCTCTGTGGGCTGCGGTTCTTGGGAGGAGAAGAAATTCAGTCCTTTGCCTGTGTGTGCTGGTGAAATCACTGCCTTGCAGGGGCTCTGTGGTGGGAGGTGTAGCAGGATGTCTCTGTCTGTCTACCCAAAATGCCCCCGTGCCGCCCTTTGCCTGGGGTGGTCCTGCAGGGCTATTCTCTTTGCCTGAGAGGTGATGGTAATGAATTTTGCGGTTTCCAGGTGATGCTTCTAGTCACTAATACTGCTTGAAGCTTAAAATGTGCTGTTGGCTGAGTCCAGGCTGCCTCTTGCAAAGACCCACTGTCTAATAGACCCACGTAACGTGCATATCAGAAACAAACGGGAGATGAGCAGGATCACTAGAGTGACATAAGGCAAGGAAGCATTTTTAGAGCCTCTCATATGGTATTTGGCCATATCATGAACTTCAGTTTCAATTCTATCAACAGCAATTTGCACTTAAAACCTAAGCCATAGAAATTTCTCAACATCATAGCTGAGAAATATGCCTTAAAAATGTGAGCCAAGCCTAGCTTGTACAGTGTCATGTCCCAGTGTGTAGGATCCCAGATTACTGCCACTTAAGCTGGTTTGTTTTTTTTTTTTCAGTTGAGGAATGCCCAATTCCACAATCATGACTTCAAGAAAAGATGTTTTCTTCCCAGACCAAAAATATGAACCTTATTAGCTGGAATGTAAAATATAAGAGCAAAGTGTCTGTACTGGCTGCAGAAACAGAAATCCCAGTTTCAGATACAGACCAATCTCCTAGCAGTGGGCTAATAGCATCCACCTCCTTTTGAGTATCAGAGAGAAAATCTTAATGCACTTTTTGTGTATTCTCTTTGAGATTCTCATTAAATGTCAGATGCTAGGCCTTTTTTCCTATACATCTGTATAAAGTCCTGTCAGGGGAAAGAGGGGTTTGGGAAATGGGAAGGTGTTTATAGAACATGTTCTGATAGAACATGTTATCTACAGGGCAAATTGACTTCTGTGGTACATGGGTTTAGGAGGGAAGTGGGGTAACAAGAGAAAAAAAAGAGAAATTAATGTATAGGCAGAACCTCAGAGGTCAGAATTAGATTATATTCTTTCTTTTCATAGTAAAGTTACCTGCTTTATGAAGCAATGTCTTAGGTATTTAGCCTGTAATGTTTTCATAAGAATGTGTTCCTATTTGCAAAGGACAAAGAGCCCAGAACATGGTTTAGGGATTGAAGAGAATGTATATCAGTTACATATTAGTAACTGTTCCTTGTACTGAAATGAAAATTAAATTTTTGATACTGCTCTCATTCTTTGATCGAGAGACATGAAGCTATAGAATTAAGCTTATAGTGCCTGTCATTTAGTTGGGCTCTGCCTTAGTCAAGTTGGCCAAACTATCGGAGAAAATTAGGATTCTGAATTTAACCTTTTAAACTCTTGTTTCTAGCTCTGCAGCACATCACTGCACTGCCCTGTAACACAAGAACTGCTCAAAAAAGTATTGTTCAGAACTTGAACTGCTGGTCCAGAGCTGCACTTTGGCACCTTCAGTTAATCTTTCCAGATCAGGATAGTAATTTAAATGTCTCTTGAGATCTTGTGTCTTGTCATGTGTTTGCATATCTCTCAACCTGTCCATGATAATGGTTGTTTAAATGGTTTTGGATTTTAAACTTGTTGGATCTTCCTTTAGAAGTTCCATTCATTTCGTCAGTGTGGAGATGGTACCTCTGCCAGGGCCCCACATGGGCTTCCATTTCTGTCTGCTTTCTGGATCCTCACAGAGAAGAGGTGGCATGGGATTTGCTCAAGAAGGCTGCATTCATTTTCAGTAGACATGTCTCTTGTTGCACAGTGATAATGTGGAACGGTTAAGGTTGCATTTATTCTGCAAGAGCTGAACTGTTACCCCCACTAGCAGAAGATTAGGGTCCGTGTAAGTAGGAAGGGTTTGTTTATTTATTGGAAGACTGTGGTGAGGTCTTAAGGTACAAAACCTCCTCTACATCACAGCCCAAAATAGTGCATTGTCCCCTGAGGGTGGCAATAGCAGATGTTTGTGAATGGCAAGACCAAGCCTCCAATATGATCAGGAAAATCATTCTCAGTGGAAATTTCACTTCATGGTGCTGAAGGGAAGTGAAGCACCATTTACTGATACCACTGAGGAGTTTTACACTCTGTTGGGTTATGGATAGAGAAGAATAGTAAAACAGCTTCTACTTGGCATGTTATCAGTGCAACCACCAGTTAGAGGGGATTCAGTCATGCACAATGCCTGCAGCCGGCACACCAGGGAAAGCAAACTTCTGTAATACATAGCGTAGTCATCAAACTCTCTGCATGCACATCTAATCTGTGCAACTGTTTCCTGGATTATGGTCTAGTGTGAATACAGGTAAACATTATTGCTTCCCATAATCATGCCAGTGGACAGCAAGGATAGACAGACAAAATCTTGGAAAGGCATCAGAACAAACAGGCACATGTTCTTTGTCTCTCCGTGCAGTCACCATGTATCAAAAGCACAGACAGACAATACATCATATGCGAGGGCAAAAAAACCAGACTGCACCCCATGCAGCCATCACACCTTGAAAACAGACATAAAATGTGAAGTCAATATGAATACATGGCTCCTAACAGTCTAATAGAATAGATCACACCACAGCCAGGTACATCTGTTCTCAACACTAACCATTATCATTAGCTTAAAACACTTAAAATCACTGAGCTTCTTCAGGTCTGGGGACAGATTATAGCAGGAAGAATCTGCTAAATAGATTTAGCAATGTTGCAGGCAGGGACCTTGACTACATTAAAACAATACATTTTGCGTCTCAGAGGCTGTAGGCTGTTTTCAGAGGAATAGTCTGAATGAAGAATGACACTAACACTGGATAGCAATTTCTTTATCACTGTGTAAATAGAGACCTTGAAACCCTTGGACAAACAACTGTGCCAAACTGGAAAACAATTTGCCTGTGAAAAATCAGGCTTGCAATGTATGGCAGGTTATCAGCCATCCTGTGTTCTTGTCAGTCTTCTGTATAGGCTGGAAAGACTGAACTGTGACTGGGCTTCAGACTGAGGGGCTGACAGAAAGAATCAAATCTCTCTTCTGTAGGAAAAGAAACAAAAGAAATAGCATGTTTCTCCCTGTCTCTCTGTGTTCACATGCTGGTATCTGACTGCTGTGAAATGTGAGATATGGATTCTTGCAGAGACTGTCAAGTCATGAAAGCGCAGAGGAGCTTTCAGAAGCAAACGAACAAAAAAGCAGTTTGATATACATGCAGCAGTGACTACTAAGGTGGTATGCTGCTTCTTGTTTAGGCCTTGCTCTGAAGGAGCTGATGAAGGTGTGTGACTGGTTCACTGCCTGGCTCTTCAAAAGAAGTGAAAGTGGAGATAGGGCATAATAACCATGATAGAAATAAATGTACGAAATACTATTTTTGGTAATGAAAAATGTCTGGAAGGTGCTAAAGAGAGGAAAAAAAAAAAAAAAAACAAAACAGGACATGTATGTTTTGCACATTAGCTAAGAACAGGTCCAAAGGAATAGGTAAAGGTTTAGCCTGTGTTCTCATACTTGTCAGGAAATTTTTTGAACTTTATGAATGGCTATGAAGGACTAATACCTCTACTAGAACTTCAGTGTGTGGTTCCATATATCTTCACCCAGACTAGGAATTCTCCAAGAGCACCCCTATGGAGAGATTAGGAGAAAAAGCAATAGCAAGTACACATAGAAGGCCATCCTGGTTTTTAATCAAGCTCACTCTTTTTTCTACCTTAAAAGAGAGCAGAGATCCCATCTTCCACATAATCATCTTTTCCATATCTCCCTCCATTCTGTCTTGTGGCACAAATTTCTGAGGCATGAAGGCTGACAGGAGTTCTGTGTTTCCCCACAACAGAGCTGGGTGTGTGAAACCTCCTTCCCCGTTCTGTTAAGGTGAAGTGTCTTTGTTTTCACCACCTTGACCCACAGTTTGTTAAGCTGTTCTTTCTGTGTCTGAAAGGCCACGTAATCTTCCCTTGCAAGGTCCTGAGAATGCTTCCTGGGGAGAGAATCCTTGCATTTGGGGTACTGACGTAACCTGCACACAGTGAGTGGAGGTCTCCGGAAAACTGCAGTCAACAGCCAGGCTTCTCTGGCACAGTCATTCTCTCTGTGCTAGAGGACAATCTGTCACTTGCTTGGGAAGCAGTCTGAACCCGTGCAGTTACATCCCTGAGGAACTGGTGGTTAGCGTGCACCTTACCACCCCCTGCTTCCCATGGGAGGTGTATTTCTTTTATCATGTCTTCTTTAATATGAATAAAGAGCATCAAGCGCATTAAAAAAGCCCCTACCAAAACAGGGAACAGTATTGCACCCAGTTCTGTCTCTGGAGAAAAGAAGGAGTAATTCATGCTAGTTATGTTGCATGGCACGCTCAAAGCAATACCCAGATGATGCTCTGGTGGCAGGGCCGTGGCCAGGGAATGGGAACCAGAGTAGGACAGGTGATTGCCCTGGCAGTTGGGAAGGACAGCACATGACAAGAAATAACCCATGGTATATGCCTGTTCGATCAGTCCCAGAACGGGGATAGGTGGAATATAATCTTTTTCGGAAAAAACAACTAATAAAGTTGCCAAGAACAGATATTTTATAATCTGTGCTAAATCTCTGCTGGAAAACATGAACAGCAATGAAACTGAGAAGACACTAAAAGAAATTCGGGGCAAAGTGCCAGACGCCCAGACGGAAGCAGAATGTGGACCAAAAAGCTTGCGACAATTGGGTAATTATGGTTTATGAATTTCAGCTTTAATCTGTAGTTCAGTGAGTCCTGATTAAATATCTGTTAAACACAATTAAAGTTTGTTTTTGTATTTCACCGTCTTGATCAGAATAATTAGAGACTGCGTGTTTCATGTCAAAAGTAGCAAGAGAAATTTTAGTGAATGAACATCGTTTTTAAAAGCCATTTGTAGCACCAGCTGTTGGCATTATTTTATATTTTAGTGTTATCAGCATAAAGATGGGTCCTCTCAATGCTGAATGCTTTCCAGCGGGGCTAAGATTCCGGGAAAGGCGTGATACAGTCAGAACTGTGCCGGGCCACGGGGCTACGTGGGGAGCCCCGGCTGGGACTCTCTTGCTACCACGTGAGACTGTGCACTTAAGCGGTGGAGGGTGAGAAGTGCTGTGAGCAGGTCATGTAGCGCCCAGCCTGTGCTTCTGTGCCAAAGATGCTTGAGATAGCAAGTGCAATGAGTGATAGGAGGGATCGTTGGAGAGGGCACGGATCTGATGAGCTGCATTTGGATTCTCTCATCGCAGCGTCTTATCGGAAGCTCCGCGTGTCCCAAGGGTTAGGTATTAGAGTGTTAGCCCAGAAGGATAATTGTGGCAGTGGTACGAGGGCTGTCGGGAAGGAAGCCTTCAACTATGTGGTGGTGCCTTAGCAAAGGCAACAGGCTGCAGTGATGGCCCTATGCAGTTACCCAAAAGGATGGGTTTGCCCATGCCAGCTGCTGCGAGGACTTCGTGTGTTTGTCTTCACCAGAAACAATTCTGTTTAACTCAGGAGAGGGGACAAAGTCTACTAAGTTGCTCCTCAGAAATACAGGAAATAAACGTTGCCGTGGAGGAAAAATAGGATAGTTTTAAATGAAGGGAAGGCACGCTAGGATACAAAGCTCCATCTACAGAAGCTGCTTTTTTTTCCAAGAACCTGAAATGTATCTGAATGTCACCTGAATGTAGTTAGGGTGTATAAATAAATCCGAGGGTGGGGGAAGTGTGCACAGGTATATGGCCAACCTGGTTTTACCCTTCATCTGTCTCTTTATGCCAGCAAAAATGAATCTTCAGTCACAGTTAGTGGTGCCTGAGGAGGGGGAGTAAATCTCAAATAACATAAGCTAAAATTTGAAAATACCTACTAAAGGGACTTGAAAGACAGTGCCAGTTTCTCCTCTTGAGAATGTGTTTTGCTGCTCTATTGTTTAGTTTACTTCAAATTATATGGTTCCTTTGGCCTCCACAGTTTCAGCATCTTTGCTGAGTGTCAAAAGAAGGAGAAATGCAGGTGTCCTGTTCAGAGGTGACAGTCTTCAAGCACAGGACTGAGACCACAGTCCTCCTGAGTAGTCATCCATTAGTAACAGCTCTCAGTCACCAGTGGCCGTGTGGAGGGTCTGCGTGGCTCATTATCATCCTGCAGATCCACTTCATTTGCTGGGAGCCTAATGATTCAGTAAGAGACTTGCTCGAAAAGCACAACTCAAAACTCAAGAAAGGTATTAGCTTATCTATAGTTTGTTTAGGTTTTTTTCAAAGCACTGGTCAGTTTCTTTGTACTGTTCACCTACCTTTCCAGCTAAGAGGGAGAAAATAGTGCCAGAGAAAACAGAATTTCTAAATTGGCCTTCCAATAAAACTATAGATCTATTAATTCCCAAGTGAAATCAAGGTTAATGGTGAAAGAGTCGAACAGAACTTAAAAATCAAAGATACTTTGGAAGACAACATCAAAGGCATATCAAAATATGGTGGTCTTTTTATAAGCTGCAAGCCCTGAAGAGATGGTGCCCCTAATAGAGCTGAGGGAGAACGGATCAAAGCGATGATCACATGAGTCTTTAAAGTAGAAAGAATATGTGGAGTGAATCTATGAAGAGACAGGTTTTGGATGAAACTTGCGTAGCACTGGGATCGTTTATCATGTCTTGAAGCCCGGGTACAGTACAAATTATCAGATTTCACCAGGGAAGAAGGGAAAGGATATTCAATTCAGAAGAGGAAAACTCAGACCAAGTTTCTATCTGTGGAATAACAATATCCATGTTTAAATGTGTGTATATTTACATGTATGTATGTAAACAAATACATTTTCAAAACTTCTATTCTATGAATATTAGCCATACCCACTTTCCTCAGGAGGAGTTTATTTGGGTGAAACAAAAGACATCAGTGGTGTTCGGTTGAGTGATTTTTTTTATTATTTTTACTTCATAAAGTTATATGGAGAGGAGAAACAGAGTTGGAGCTTTTCTGTTATCTTCTGTTGCATTTCTGAATTACTCTGATTTTCCCTTGGAACCAGCTGCTTAAGTATATCTCATCAAATGGCTGAGCTTGCCCAAATCCACTACCCTTATGTCTGAGATTAAAAAAAAAACAGGGCAGTGTGTAGATCTTAATACAAATTGCTTTATATGGGGGTGGGGAAATGGAAATACCGATTTGTAATTCAGTGTGTGTAGGTCTTTCACTAAGTGTATACAAAGCCCAGTGAAAAAAAAAAGGAGCTATTTGTACTTTTGGCAAAGGTGTTCTTCCACAGAGTTTTATACTATGCCTGAGGGCCATTTCTCTTTTAAAGAAGCACTGACAGCTGTGATGAATGGCATTACCTGGGAAGAGGGAATATCTAGATGTTTAAACAGATCGAGTTTCTTCTTATAGAAGAGTAAACATTTGGTCACAAATCTGACTGTTCTACTTTCATGGACAATCAGGATCAATTCCATGCTACTTAAATGTGAACTGGAAAGGCTTAAGTATAGCTGCATGCCGACATTAACAGAGGAGGGTAGTTCACAACCTGTGTACATTGTCACAGCTATCCTTTTCCATGAAGTCATGGATGAATGCCATGTGCCCATGTTGAGTTGCCTCCTTGTCAGCAGGCGAGATTGCCCGTCCATCACTATTATCTACAGCGAGGCTCATTACCTGCCAGCCAGTAAACATCTCACTCTTGCCATCTGCAGTGAATTACAAAGTGACTGGAAGAATCAGGATCAGTTTGCCTTGCAGAGTGATTGTCAAGTTCATTTTCATCTTTGGAAGCCCTTTGAAAATGGGAAAGATGGGGACTGGGATGGGAAAAAGATGATGTCCATTACCCTCAGCCGTGCAAGCTGACTCATGCTATTCTTTACATGTCTTGAAATTTTCACAGCTTGCAGGTGAAATAATTTCTTTTATTCTTGACTGGCTGTATCATTTGTGATAAATAGTGGTGCCATTTTCACATGAGTGGACAATGTGTTCTCTCATTCAGGAAAGATTTTTTTTAATAAAAACATTAATTGTACTCAGTACAAAGACATCTCCCATTGACAAAGTTCATGTCCAGCCCGTCAGTGATGCATTCAGAAAGGAGTATAGTGTATTACAGTAATTTTTGCTGTTAGCATTTTGTCAGTCAGTGGGGTTTTTTAAAGCTTCCAGGTAGCTTAACAATGATTGTAAACCTTGATGTCGCTGCATGGGCTTACAGTGAATTTCAAGCCTTAGGGAAGACAGGATCTATTTCATATGGCTGTGAAAGTAAAACATTAAATAAGCAGGGTAGATCAAGAATCTGTCAATAATCCTTGGTATATGGTCTGTTGGTAATGTACAGATACAGATTAGATGTCCTGCTGTTGGTAGAGGGAAGGCAGACAGAGGAACAGGAGTGTTTGGAAACAAAAGCCATTCTAATGGCTCTTTCCTTTGGCTTTCCGGACACATCAGGTTAGTGCGGAATCGGGCCCTGGGCTTGGGTGTTTGTTTTTTTTCCTCGGCCTCTTTCTCTCAGAAAAATGCAGAGTTTAAAAAAAAAAAAATAGAGTGATATGCGTTTGGTATGTCAGCCAATGGCCACATGTGCAGTGAGGAAATTTTCTCTGAGAGCTCCCAAAGCTCATAATCATTGTGCAAGACATAATTATACTCTTTAGAAATCCAGATCGGTCCACAGTAAGGGGAGGATGGGAGGAAATGTTACAGACGGATTTTAACAAGTGTATGTGTCTCCTTTCTGCAACAATTTTGGTCTTAAGTGCACTTGGCTAAATTCTCGTTCTCCCCCGGGAGGGTTACTGGAGGGATTTCCAGGCTTTTCTGTCTGCCTGCAGCAGGCTCATGGGGAGCAAACACGCTGACTACCATTCTTTGCACCTGCTTCAGAGAGGGGCAGCGTACACTCCCAGATGCTTGCCTCGGGGTGCCAGCAGGAATGGGGGAATAGGAGGAGGCTGGCACTGCTCTTCAACAGACAGTCATCCCCCTTGGGAGTCTGGAGATGCCAGTGGGCACGATGCACCCAGGACTTTGGAGCTGAGCAAGTGCTGATGACAGTGTTATACCTGATCCCAGTCAGATAAATAAAGAGGTTCAGAGAAGAAAGCTCTCCTGAATCCTTTCTTCACTCTCATAATGCTTCAGGAATAGCTGATATTTAGCTGTCTGTAAGAGAAGAGCCTGGTGCTCTTTTTTAGAAAGCAAAATCAAATTTGGAGACCAACCCCGATTTCTGTCTGGATTTAACCATTTGCTTATCTGAATCAATCATTGTTTTTAGGCTTTCTTCCCTTTTTTTGTTTTTTTTTTTTCTTGATCCTTTGTATTGCTAACATCATTTGCTAAAGGAAACAATTTCCTGAACGGTGATTTTGCCTATAAAGCAGGGATTCAGAATCGTCTGCCATCCCGATTTTTGGTGACACCCAGACATCTGACTGACTAGGCATATTTCTTAATTCTTAGATTTGCTATATTTTGAATCTGGAACAAATGCTTATAATAAAGGAAATGAACAATACTAAAGTAAACGAACAATACTTTCTGAACCCGTGAAGTAAATGGAAATTTTGCCTTGGGCAAATAATGTCTGGGGCTTCACAAACACCCTCACTTCATACAGAAAAGAAATAGATTGCAGTTATTTCTGTAGCAGGCAGGGATGATCTGGTACCTAGAACCAGACAGTGGATTGCTGTGTGATGGACAGTGTACCCTCTCTGGAACATACCTTGATATTCAGGATGAGAGATAAATGTCAGCCCTTACAGCAGGGTTTTGTGTGTTGCATTTGGCAACACATGCATACTGTTGTCACTTTTCCCATCTCCAGGAACTCTCCAATGGAGGGATCTTATTACTGGATGCCAGATTATCAAAAGCATTTAGATGTTTAAAGATGTCACTGATTGCCTGAAGGTAACTTTGAAGAGTACGTTAGCAGGTTAGGGTCGTTCCTTAGGCACTGGGTGCCTTTTAAAATTATGGTTGCTGCCTGCTGTTATGTTTGATTATAAAAATTTCTCTAAAGATCTTTGTTGCCACCTCCAAGGCTTGCCAGCTCGCCCACCCAA
>VYZR01078985.1:3433-14710 GCA_013400675.1 Oxylabes madagascariensis | reverse complement strand
AGGTCTCTTCCAACTCAAACCAGCAAAACCGAATTAGTTCCTTCAGTACAAGGGGTAACACCTGACAAAGCACCAAACTCCTGCAGGAACAAATTGTACAGGAAAGCTCCTTGTCCAAAAAGCACCTTCACCCCTCTGCAGGGGGTCACAGGTCTAACAACCTTCTCTTCCAGACAATTCCCACCTGGATGAGGCACTGTTCCCTCACAAGGTCCAACTGTGAGGCAGCCAGTAAAGGCACCCAATAGGATTTCACTGCTGGTTCTCAGCCTGTGATTTAAACAGGTGAGCTTCTCTGCTCCCTGGTGGGAACAACAACTGGGCTCAATGATCCCTGTGGGTTCCTCCCAGCTCAGGATCATCTATGATTCTATGGACAGCCACAAAAACTTGGGCTTCATTGCTAAGTCTTGGACACAAATTTATTTTAAGCTTTTTCAAAACACAGATTTGGACAAGAACCTTGGTGCACTCACCTTGCATTTAACAGGATCATGCCAGTTTTCACCGCAGTTAAAGCTGTAAGGCAAGGAAAAGGAAAATAAGCAAACAGGGCAGATGATTGTATTTGCAATTGAACAGTGTAAGTTTTCTTCTGGGTTGTTCAAAGCCAATCCTGAAGAAAATTCAACACGCCTCCCTTCTATTCTGAAATCCCTCAAGGACCACTTCAAAGCAGTGACAGAACAAGGGGGAAGGGCTTCCCACTGCCAGAGGACAGAGTTAGATAGGATTATTAGGGAGAAATTCTTTACTGTGAGAGTTGTGAGACACTGCAACTGGTTTCTAGAGAAGTCACCCCATCCCTGGCAGTGTCCAAGGCCAGGCTGGTGGGGCTTGGAGCAGCCTGGAATGGTGGAAGGCGTCCCTGCTCATGGCAGGGGTGGAACTCCATCACCTTTAAGGTCCCTCCCAAGCCAAAGCAGTCTGGCACTCCATGAACACACACTCACACACTTCCAGGGCAGTGAGTACAAAGCAGTTTCAGCATCTTTTCCTTGATGGCTCTTACCAGAACTGACGCCCACATTTGCAGCGCACGGGTTTAGCATCCGGGTATTGGACTTTAACGACGTGGTGGCAGTCGGGGGCAGGACACCACTTTAACAGTCGATTACACTGCAAACAAAGCACACATCCCACATCACACAGGAAAGATGTGCTCAAGGACAGCTCCTGCCCTGCATCCCTGCAAACAGCTAAGAAATTAAAACCAAACCCGCTGCACCCATCACTTCTGGCAAGGACTGAAAGCTTGATCCCATAACAACTGCCGCCCTGGGCTCTACAAGACAGCTGAACCCACACAACTGGGAAACCGGGACAGTGCAAACATCTTGCAAAGCACCTTTCTCCAAGTTTATTTTGAGGCTATAAAACTATTAGTATTTTGCTAAAGCACTTTTGCAGTTCTATTTCAACTGGCAAAATGTTTAAGGCATGTTTTTGTTTACAGCATTTCCTGGTTTCCAATGTGAAGTATCTCAGGTAACATTCAAGTGTCATAAATATTATATAACTATTATGTAACTATTATAACTACGTAATTTTGCTTCTCAGAACCCAGATATTAAGCAACAGCTCTTACATTCTCTTTAGGTCTTTTGTGCTAAAGTTTTTTAGTATTTTCCTACAAGTATCCCTGTAAGGCAAAGGACCATAAAACAACCCCTGCATTCACACTTGATTAGAGACTACGCAAAAAACCTGCTCTGCAGTTCTAAACAAGCCTCCAGCCCCTGGCTGGGTACAGGTGTGAGACAAAAACAACCGACAAGCCATTAAAAAATTCAAATAAAAACTCACCTCTACAAAACTATTGGTTATTAAATGCTGGTACTTTAATTTAACCTTGGAATCTGTGATCAGACGCCTGTGGGAAGGGAAGAAACAGAAAAATTGTAGCAGAAATCTTGTTTTTTCCATACACTGCCAGTAAGTTAAGACAAATAAGTTTGATTCATCCTTCTACACTTGCAGGTACTTTTTGTACTTACCTGTTCTCTATTTATTTGTTAGATCATTTATTATTATGAAAACTACATTCATTCCATTCAATATATAAATATATATGTAAATATATATATTAGCTTCAGAAACAGAAAGCTCACACAGTTCAAAATTATTGAACCTCTTGGTGTGAGGATTTTTATTTAAAAACACTTTCCTGAAGAGCCCAAGAAACAAAGCAAGTAATTTAATCAGTTAATTTACATAAAACATGCACATTTTGTGGCAAATCCCTTTAAAAAGCTCCAGAACAACCCTTGTGTGGCTAATAACTTTGGGAAGCCTCATGCTAGCTAGGTTTCAGTGGAATGCTACAGCTTCAGCTTAAAAATTAATGGGTTTTTAATCTATTTGCCATAAAAACAAAGTTGATTTGAATTCAGCATCACTAGGGGTGTACACAACACAGATTTTAAATTAACTCCAGTTCTGCTTGGAACTGGGAGAGCAGAGGAAAACTGACTGGTGGGAACCCTTGACAAGCATGGTGACCACTTTTCTCCTGGGCACACCGTCCCAGCTGCCATTTGCAGAGTGTCCAGCCTAAATGCATCCAAAATAACTTAATTATGGATTGCTGAGCACTTCTAAAAACGTCTTTTAGCTATGACTGAAGTGTCTTCCCAATAAATCTAAATATAAAGCTGCACTAACACACCCTTTGTGGCATTCCTGGTTTAAATCCTACTGTGGAATTCAGCTTTGTACAGGCCATACCATGGGTAAATATTGGAATTAATGGATTTTCCTTTCCAGCTGCAGCCAAAACTAAGTGTACTCGTGCCTGTTATCCTTACAACACTCCCTGAGGAGCGGCGTGTGCCCATGGGATGTGCACAAATCCCAGCCCTGGGCAGCTGGGGAGCTCCTCACCCAAGCACATGCTGGTTATTACATAAATCACAGCACGTGGCAGCTCAATTCCCAGGGCTAAAATAAAATAAATCAGCTGACAAAGCATCTCTCCTGCAATTCTGGAGCCAAACTTAACTGAAGAAGTTAAGAAGAAATTGAAAACAATTTGAATTTAGTATGAATTACAAATCTGGGGTTTTTTACCCCATACCTGGGCTTCAAGACATACTAAATATCACCTTGAAAATGTATTCTATTATAACAATATATCAAGTACTGGAATTGAAATTATTAGTCAGGCCATGACTAAGCAGAGCACATAATCCACTGTTTTTTTGCTTATCAACATGCTTTGATTGCCCCACTCAACATCACCAGGTCAAGATCTTCAAGAATTTTGCTCTGATTATTATTGTCTTTCAACAAATCATAAATGAAACTAGACAAATTAAGAGGTGAAACCCATGTCCAGAGCCATAAATCATACTAATTTTGTGTTTCTATCGCTTGGAAATTGAGAGCTGGAAACTTTGTAAACAGGAAAGGACCTAAAAAGTAATAATTAAGGACACAGAAGTGGGTGCAGGTTCCAGTTGAGATCATTTACATTTTTGCCATTTATATTGACATATCTAAAGATTGCCACAGTTGTCCATCTTGGCTTTTAAAGGAAAGAGGTTTTTCAAAAAGTGTGCCTTCCTCCCCACAGAAATCCAGGTAAGCTCAGGGAAAGGTGGATGTTTAGCTCTAGAAACAGTTCCTAGTTTTACTCAGACAAATGGGACTCGTTTGCTTTAGCTCCCAGCTGCCACTGCCCTATCCCAGGCCTCATCCCTGCCCTCTGCAGCCAAGTGGAATCCCACAGCACTGGCCCCCTTTTCTTCCATCCTTTCCTTGCTGCTGCTACTGCAGCCTCCAACGGTTTCAGCTACTCAATTTCACATGCACTGTTTGAACAGCTCATTCCAACTGTTGCAATCAAGAAAACACTCCAAGAAGTCCTGCTGAGAGCATTTGACTCCGCAAATTGAAGTTCAACGTCTGGTAAACAAAAATCTCAATCAAGTTACTCAAGATATGCCAACTTCAGCTCAGTTTCCACCCACTGCACTCTACAAACCACCCCTCAACAGGGCAGGAAAGCATTCAGCTACTTCCACTTCCATCCAGCCTACACTCCGTGAGTAACCAAGAGCCAAAACTGGGAAAATCACTACTCTGAAAGCAATTGATAATAAAAACCACCAAATTAATATCAATGAGTGAGTCAGGCTTCAGGAAGGAAAAAATAAAGTAACAGAATAAGCCTCTACTGAGATGCTTTTTAGCAAGAAGAATTAAAATCAACTTGAACAAAGTTCAGAATTATGAAGGATACTGCTCATGCAACAACCTCCCCCAGTATAAAAGAGAAGGAAGCTCGTGGAGTTCACTGCTCCATGAGCTAACAGTCTTCAACAGCTGGACAACTTAATAACTCCAAGGACACAGGCTGACACACCAGCTTAATCAAATCTTGTGTTTGAGTGTCAACTGCCTCCTATCAGAGGGCAAAAAACACACCCTGCATCAGCCCTTAGGACTCCTGTCCTCTGACTCACCTCTTAACTACAGCTAGAGGGCTTGGGGAACCAGTGGGTTGACCTGAGTAGAAGTCCTAAATTCCTAAATAAATCAAAGGAAACAAAATGCACAAAGCAGTAAAACAGGGTTTGGAAATCCTGGTGTCACACTGACCAAACTGGTCAGGGAGTCTTTCCTCCCAGTGCCGTCACATGGGGTTTTCACACCTGAACAGGAAGTTAAAGAGACATTCTGGTATCAAAACAGACATTCAAGACAGGATTCTCTGCTGCCTGCGAGCCTCTGTGCAGTTTGTTATAAGCATTTGAATAGATTTGAACAGCACGTGAGTAACACAATGGAAAGAGAGCAAAGCCAAGAGCATTACTTACATAACTGTATTGTCGTCCACTAAGATATCACAGCCATGGGCAGGGCATGAAATGGTCTGAAAAACACAAAAAGGTCATAGGAGGAACAGTGGTTATCCTGGTTTTGCATCACAAGGAGTTCCAAGGCAACAGACTTCATTACAATCCATAGCCAAAGGAGTGCCCTGCCTCTCCCACCACATCCCAGGTATGCCACTGGTTCCTCCTTCCCCAGCCCAGATACCCACACCAAACTCCACAGAATTCTCTCCAGATTCACTTTAGCAGAGCCCCCAAACCTTTGGAGTTTGGGTTTTTTCTGTTTTCTTTGGGTTTTTTTAACTTTAGCAGAAAGACTCTCCCCTGTCTCTCCAATATACAGAATTTCCAGAAATAAACCATGAGGTGAGTTGAGATTTTACCTGTCCCATGCCTTCCTCCATTATTTTGGTAGTTAAATATTCACTCCAGCACTGCATACAGAACTTGTGTCCACACTCTAAGCCAGTGAAATACTGCAATGACAAAGAACACAAGACATGGCCTCATTTTATCACGTGGATTCACTCCTTCATTTCATCCTTCTTGGGGTTGTGCAGTTCATCCATACCATCCCTCATTCCCCACACCAAACTTGAGACATTGCTATTTATTCTGCATCATCACCCCTACAGAACATTGCCAAAGCAGCCTTAGTCACTCTTCCAGACTAAAGCCAGACTTTAATCCCCAACTCCAGCAACAAGGAAAGGTGTGGCCCGTGTTTCCATCCTGCCCATTTAAATCTATCCTTGTTTTAGGAGCGTATATGGAGCACAGCATGGCTGCCCAAAGAAACTTTCAATTTTACTTTGGAAATCAGTCAAACACCAAACAGGTCACAGTGATAAGGACAGAGAGTCTTCATTCCTTCTATTTTTAACCCTTGGCACATGTGGGTGCTGCCCAAAAGTCCCAGACCTCCTCAGGGAAGTTCCCCCTGAAACCCAGATGCTCATCAGATGAGGACACTCAAGATCCTAATTAGCAAGTGTAAATTGCTAAATAAAATTCAGTAATGATCTGCTGTCACAGACAGCAACAGGGACAACTCCATCCTTGTCTGCATCATCTGCATAAAGCTGTCAATATATCATCTGGGACTGAGTGGTTACACAAGGGGTGGAGAAGCAAACCCTGCTGAGGAAAGACTGGAATTAAAGTACTTTTTTCTGGTCAGCCTGAAGTTATTTCATACTCAGAGTCAGTACCAAGGAAAACTGTATTTAAAGCATTTCATTTGTACCACTGTAGAGGTAATATTTGCTGGCTCAGCTTTTCAAGCCAACTTTTTAGCTAGTGAGATAAAACCAGAACTCAGATACCATTGAACTACGAAACGCCACAGAGGAAAGAACCCGGAATCCTCTGTGGAACAGCCCAAAACAACAGCAGGATGGTGGTAACTGAGGAAAGGAGAATCCACTCGAGGCAAATGATCTTCCTAAACCACCTTCTCAGACATGACAGATACGTTCTGTCCATCCCACAGAGGTGCAGCAGCTGTGCTGTGCCATCTCTGGATGCTCTGGCAGTGCCCAGGGACGTGCCTGTCAGCACTGCTGTCCCAGGGGCTGGCAGGCTGTGATGACACTGCTCTCACACTCCTGCCACCACACAGGCTGCAACCTGTGAGCACCAACACGGGTGAAAGTGACCTGAGCATCTGACTTGGTGCCAGATTAAAAATAGAGACATCCACCCCCAAAAAAAACAACAAAGAGATCAGAGAGGAGGCTGACACCTATGTGGTGCCAGGTACACCAGCTGCAAGAGCGAAAAAAGACACCTTCCAATTTCTGAGCCCTTACTGAGCCAGCTGACAAGGTATCTGATGCTTCACAGATGCTGCCGTGGCCAAGTGACATCTCCTGGAGATGCAGAGTTAAGAGTAAAAACACTTTAACATCTGTAACTTTTGGGATGCCACAGCATGAAACCATCCCAAAGAGAGCATTGGCTTTTCCGTGAATTCTGGCTTCTCCACAAGTGATGGGAAGCAAGCACAGACAAGGGAATCATCCCTTACTGAACCCAAACACTCCTGCAGCAGGCACATGTGAGGAACCAGCAAAGAACACGTCTTCATGTAAGATCTGTTTTGGTTATTTCAGGCAGGGAAATGCTTTGCTAAATGCCCACAGAAAGACAGCCACCACCACACTTCCTCCCAGGCTGCAAGGAATGCAGAGAATCTCTCAGCTCTTTTCTTTACTTTGAGGGAGTTCCCAATTATTTTTGGCTCAGCTGACAGCAGATGTCAAGGGAGCAAGTAAAAAGGCCAACATAAAACCACCAAGGACGGGGGGAGCAGTAACTCCTTAGGCAGCTCATTAGCCCAGGGGACAGCTCTGCTGCCACCACATCTGTGCCCAACATCTGCAGTCTGTACAAAGCAGGATGTTCCCAAAAACACCCCCAGCCCACTCTCCTGAGGGTGAGGGGCAAAAGAGGAGGAAGGCAAAGCCATGACCCTCCCAATTCCTGTCTTACCAATGAAGGTGTCACCCAAAATAACTGCTGGGACCTGACAGTGCTTGCCAGGGACATAGAGCAGGTGAAACATCTCCCTTAAGTCCCCAAACTTGCAGGGTGAGAGCTTCAAATGCCTTGTTTGGCAGGTGCTTCCCAAAACCTCAAACCACAGCACTTTGGAGGTGACTGAAGAGCTACAGAGACTTTGTAGATGGGAGAGAGGCAATTTCAAGACCTAACATACCTGCAACAACTGTACACTGGAAAACTTCTTAACACCTCCAAATTCTCAGCTTTCCATAGGCTGAAAGGGGCTCTCAGTGCAGAACACCCCAGCTTTCATGTGGAAAAATAATTAGCTGATCATTGCAAGAGGATTTTCAAAGCTGAAATTTTAGGCTGGGCATTGAACATAAAAATAATCTTAGAATTTATAATTTACATTGACTACAACAGCTTCAAAACAGATTTCAATCACCTTAGACAGACACTACACTATCCTAGACCTTTTACAGAAGAAATAACAAATACTAGTTTTCCTACAGGCTCCAGCTTTTTTGTAGGACAAAGAAACAGAGTCCCTTCTGATGTTTTTTAACACCAGCAACAGAGACAGCCCTGCTCACCTGCAACATCCCTCTGCTCCAGCTAAAAATCTACTCTTCTAACAACTGGGCCACCACTATTTGAGCCACAAAATCAAGAAGTGTTAGTGTGTTTTGTGCTGTTCTTTCCAGTTTCAAAACTCCAGACAATGCAGGGGTGTGATTTGGGGGGTTGTCCTGTGCAGGGCCAGGAGCTGGACTCAATGGTCCTTGTGGGCCTGTTCCATGATTCTCTGATTCTGCTTCCCAGGTAGCACAGGACCCCCCAGCCAGAGGACAGGCCTGTCACTTGTGAGCTGTACCCCACCCAGCACAGACACTACGTTAAAACAGAGAGAACAATGTATTAGAATATATTGCCTTTCCTTTTCAAAGCACCTCATCGTACAAAGCAGGAATTTGCTTTTCCAGCTGCTCTTCAAGAAGAAGCTGGGGCACATGAGGCTGAAGAGGAGACACATGAAGCCTTGTGGCTCCTGGCTCAAGAGCAGCAGGGACCTCAATGCTGAGAATGGNGCACAGGACCCCCCAGCCAGAGGACAGGCCTGTCACTTGTGAGCTGTACCCCACCCAGCACAGACACTACGTTAAAACAGAGAGAACAATGTATTAGAATATATTGCCTTTCCTTTTCAAAGCACCTCATCGTACAAAGCAGGAATTTGCTTTTCCAGCTGCTCTTCAAGAAGAAGCTGGGGCACATGAGGCTGAAGAGGAGACACATGAAGCCTTGTGGCTCCTGGCTCAAGAGCAGCAGGGACCTCAATGCTGAGAATGGGAGGCCTGAAGGTGGGCTTTGCTGAGCTGTCCACCCCAGGGAAGAAGATCCAGAGCAAGGGAGAGGCTGCAACCAGGGAACTTCACCCCAGGCTACTCCTGAACCCCAAAGCTCATCATGGTTCCTTGCTGAAAACACACCCAGAGCAAGAGCACAGCCTTATGTCAGGGCAGCTTTGCCTGGAAAGGCCCAGGACATGTTTTAGGATGTTCTGGAGGTGCAGCTCCCCCACAAAAAGCAGGTTCCAATAAAGGAAGAATTCCTTATTATCAGCACTTTGCCTTTTGATGAACTCTCCTATTTGAGCTTCTCCACTCACCCCCTTTTCTCCCAGATCTCCCAACAGTGTCCCCTGGGCCACTGGGAGCCCCAGCAGAGGCTGGACCTCTTAGCAGTGTATGGGAATGCTTCAGTTTGGTCAACAGTGACAAAAAGAAGTAGCACTATCACCCAGGACATTGATGCAGAGCCCCAGCAAGCACTGGGTAACACACCCTCGTGTCTGACCAAGAGGGTATTGTCCAAACATGATAAAGATCCAAAGATACCCACGTTTTACTTCTACTACTTTTATTCTAGACTTCCTAGTTTGACTGCTTTGTAGCATTACTTACTGCTTTTAAAAGCTGTTTCCTACCTTGTTTTTCTACTTAAGTAAATCCCTTTGCCCATGATGCTTTTCACAGATTTTTAATTTCGCGTATCCTTTATCTGTACATCTCAGTTGGTATCTGACCTTCGCAAACATCACCTGAACTTTACTACACCGCTGGCTCGCCCCAGCACCCTCAGAGGTACTCAGCAGGAAAATGGGAAGTTTCAGGTCAGAAATTTGGGGAGTTGCTGGTCAGGTAGCACCGAGGCCACTGGGTACTCACCGAGTTTGGGTAGTTCAGATAGCAGATCTGACAGGACATGTCCTGGGCTGATGACCTGGTGTTCATCTGGCGCGTTCGTGACTTTTTACTTGGATTAATTACGTGACACTCTGCAAAGAGCTTCTCCAAGTTGCCATCAAAGTACCTGCACAACACAGGACAGAATGAAAATTTAACCATCTTCTAAATCATTTCTCCATTCTAGGTAGCAGTTTAGTGTACAAAGATGCTTTTTATATTTCAAAACTCATACACCCACTACTTCCAACAAACTCTTCTCTAACACAACACAGAGGTGGATATTAGACAACTACATAATTTCAGAGACTCTCAGCTGAATTACACTCCTGAAATTCAGGCACCTTCAATTCTTCAGCTGCATTTCAAGTAATTCATGACTCTCCCCAGCGATTGCTTTGCATTAGAATTGCAGGACAGGGAACTAGAGCAAGAACACCTGAGCTCACAGTCCAGGCATTGGAACACCTTCCTAAAGCACAGGTTTGACACCTTCAAGCTCAATTCTTTCCAACTGAAGCCTTTCATTTTTCCTAATATTCTGATCATTAGCCATTTGAGCATCTTTTCAGTCAACCTAAGGTAATTTAACAGCCTCCTGAAAAATACAGTTCCAGGCTTACAATGCTTCTGGAGATTAAGTAAGCTATTGGAAAACAGGATGCAAAATTGCTTGGGGAGGAGAAAAAAGATCACTTCCTTTCTATTTCCTATTCCCTTAAGGAAAACAATACTGGTTTGCTTTAAAGGCTTATAAAAAAGCTCTTTCTTGGAGAGGAGGACCAAACAGGAGAATCATTATCAGAAAGCTCAGCCTTGCCCCAGAATCCTTCACACACCTTTCTCCAGCCTGCAGCAGCTGCAAAGAACTAATTAAACCAGACAATTAACCAGCCCCATCACCTGCACACATCCCCCAGCCAAACCTCGTAAGTCATTACCCCGCTCCCTTACAGCTCTACCCACCAACAAGGCTTGATTTATAATTGAAAAAAATATCAATTTTCCTGCTGTTTCACACGTTTCTCAATGCAATTCATGTATTTTAGATCTTAAATTCCAAGACACTGAATCTGGAAGGAAGCTGTGAATTCTGGCATCACAGCATCCACGAGGCTTTGCCACTGTTCTTCAATGTTAGCTCAGGATTTTACTCAACCAAGTTCTTTTGTTTGCTTAGAGGATTATTTTTAGAAACTTATATTTAAATCTAGATATATAAAATTATATCTTTGGAAAATTTTAGGAAGTGAATTCAGTGCCGTCTCATTATAGGCAGTATTTGTTTATTAAGAATCATGGACTAATATGAAGTCCACAAAAGTTTTCCAGCCTTCCAACTGCTCTTAGAGGCAGCAGGAGCAGCACAGGACATGCTCTGAGGAGAGAAGATGCACAGCTGGGTGTGAAGTTTGCAAGGAAAAGAGCTTTGTACACAAATGCTACGATTCAACTTGAACCCTGATGCTCATGATCAGCTAAATGCTCATGGAAATACCAGAGGTTTTTGTAGTGGTGGGCTGGTTTTAAGGATGAATATCCATGTCAGGAACTTGACTTTTTTTCACCTGGAATTACCTATCCCCTTTAAATACCTATGGATAGTATTCTTGCTTCTCCATGCTGTTTGCTTTTCATGCATTTTCTTTCTGAATAAGTAATTCCCACATTTATTTTTATGTATG
>VYZR01078973.1:24354-34389 GCA_013400675.1 Oxylabes madagascariensis | reverse complement strand
CAAGTTTGGGAAAGCAGTACTGATTTCCCCCTCTGTTCCTGTCTGTTTGAATTCATGTTCCAATCTTTGTGTGTCCCATTTGGTAACGAACTTCTATGTTAACTATCTCCAATTAAACAACAATCAAGTCAAAAGCAGTAACAGACTGTAAAGCTAAACCAGAATTGCAGCAGGTGAACGAACCCTTTGTGCAGATGGAAGCAACTTCTTAGTCTGAGGAGAAAGCAGAGTCTACAGATACCTACTGCTTTTATATTCTGTTAGCAGGCCCTGTTCTTGGTTTTATAAAGGTCAGGTTTTAAATTGCTGTAACTATCTACACATTACTTCAGTTGTTACACAAGAAAATTTCCAAGCACAAAACCATATGGGTGATATGGTGCTATTTAGCCACCATATTTAACGTATTTGGAAATAATGCCAGTAGTTTTATCCACATATTAAAGCTACCTGAAATTAAATCATATGCCTGTTAAGAGACAAGGCTGTCATACTGTCATAATAAACCCAAACGGAGACTTTCCTTTTCTTTGCCTTTATCCTTATGGGGAATGGAGAAATAAAACCAGACACTACAGAGTTGGGCACAACTCCCTAACCCTAAATAGGTTTTTATACAGCTACAAACAAAATATGAAAAGGCCTGGAGCTGAAATGCAGTATGGATGATACAGCAAGTAAAAGGGATTTTATCATGGAAAACATAAGAGACCACACTTCAATCCAGATTCACTCCTTTAAGCACTCATCCACCTCAGTAAAATAGGATCTCTGATGCTGCTGGGTAGGTCAGTGCAGAAAAAAATTCTTCTGTAGGATGACTGAAGGTTCTCCTTGGATGCACTGAGCTTTAGAGGCATTGATCTTTCCCGTCAGTAATTACTGTGTTATCTGACTAGCTAGATTAAAAGCTACAAGCTGAAGTGTTTCAGAGAAGCATCTAGAACTAAGGTCCCATGCCTTATTTATAAGCAAAGTACTGCAGCTAAAATAAATGGGAAACAATATCACAGCTGAAATAAATGGGATACTGAATTTAGGGTAAGGGAGAGGATCTCTACATACATAGTCAAATAGCTAAATCCAAGTCAATCAATTTAATTTCATATTTCTCTTACTATGCCAGGTAAAATTCCTTTTGTATCTAGTAAATTATCAGTGTATAACATTAGACAATTAGATCATCACAGAAGCAATGTGGGAGACACACAGAGTCATAACTGCTAAAAGGGCTTCCCTATACAGAAAACAAAGGAAGATCTCACTGAAAAAACCTAGCCTAAGGGATTCAACTTCTTTTCTTAGAAAAATACTAAAAGAAAAAATATTTTGCACATTCATCATAGGGTTTGGTGTAATCACTGGCAAAAAGGGACATTTCAAGGGGACATCTTCCCCTCCTGCAGATGCCACTGGCTGTAGGAGGGTACAGGTCCCTGCACAGGAGACTCCTGAGAATGGGAGCAGGGGAAGAAGGTAAAGAGAGAGAGGACTGACTTGACTGGTGGGCTCCCCACTCAGAGCAAGCCCAGGACAGTGACAGATTAGATTAGATTAATTACTGAGCCTGGTCCACTTGCTGTTGTAGACAACCTGTGAAGTAAAATGTCCCATAGAACAGTCACATTCTCCCCAAAAACGACGTTCTGTCTCTACCCTGTCAGACTTCCATCCTTTATGGATGAGAATGTGCTTCTCTGGTACAGCCTGTGTTTATGCATAGGCACCATACCTGCTCTTGGCTTTTGTGCCAGCACACTCCTTTCACCCACACAGCTCTCCTCTCTCCTGATGTTTCCATAGGCTGTTTCCATATTGTCTCTCACCGTTCAGTAGGCTCAAGTGAGCAGACAAAGCCCTTCTGATCTGCTCTCATGAGGGCTGTCAATGCAGCACACTGTGCCTGTGGTGCTTAAGAGTCCTCTGGTTTGCACTGTGGGTGATAAGAGTTGCAGCTGGGATCCCAGATGATCTCTGCAGTGGTGGCAACACCTCAATCTCTGCCCAGGCAACACTTGTCCCCACTCAGGCTAAGGCATCACTCACTCTCGTTAAGGGCTGTACAGGACAGGCAAGCCCAGGGGCTTCCTTTGCTTTAAGCTGCTTGTTTTCACTCTCTGTTTCATCCTGAACTTATTTTTCCAGACCTCAAGATAACTCTGCATGCAGAAGTGCCTTCTGAACAAATTTTTTTCCAGCATGTTCACTACTTGTCCTGGGCAGACCTCTTCCTCTTGCAGGTACAGCAGCCTGTCACATCAGATCCCCCTTTGTCACAGGGAGCAGGGCAAACCTGTCTCACCACAGCAGTCAGGAAAGGCTTCCTGTTCCTGAGACACTGCACATCTAAGGCACCGCTTCTTCCTGAGGAGCAATGCTACCACCAGCAAAGGCAACTCAGGCAAAGCAAGCGTGGCATCCTAAGGGATTGGGATACTGCAATGCAAAATCAGTGGGAACATGCTGGGTGTAAGTGTTTGGGTTTGAGTCAAATATCCCATATCCCATATTTCTGTGTCAAACAGAAAAACATACTGTACTAATACTATCTTCTGGTTTGAAACCCATTTAAGCAATCAGAAATATGGGTAGTGAAAAGTTGCCACATATCATATTAAAAGAAAAAGTGTCAAGGACTTCCCACACATAGTTATTCATCCTTGTGAATCCTTTTAATTTTGTAGCAGAAATGGCAGAAACTTCATTTGAATTTGTTTTAAAAACAGCTAAGTTGAAGATTAATTGTAACTAAAAAGGTATTTTCTGGGAGAAAACTTTTATTGGCAGACATATGAAATCAGAATTTGATCTAGTATAGCTTTTTTACTTATCATGTCTATGATAGATAGAAATAAGGGAAAGAAAATAAAATGTCAGTAGATTGGAGCACTTTCAAGGGTGGAATTGGAACCCTTTAAACACTTCCAGAGCTGGAAAAATTACTTCCTTCATTTGTTCTGTGAGGTCAGCGGACTTTGGTGGAGCTAAAATACGAATGAATGTACTAAGCAATTGAGCATGGGATAAAGCTGGCAACTAGAACGAGACTTCAGATACACCAAAAAATTCACTCTCATGCTGTCACACTCTGCTCCCTTTATGCTACTCAGCAAACTTTAACAAACTACTCTGTTGGATAAAACATTAACACAGAAGTTTTCAGCAGGTTCATGGCAGCTGGAGCTGCCCTCTCCAATGACACTCAGCCACAGGGGTTGCACTGGGAGGGTGTAAACCCACCCCTTATCCCAGGCTGGAAATCCTTGATGTCTGCCATCAGCAGACATGTGTTAGAACAAGCTCTCCTCTTGTTAGATAGGAGCTATAACGAAAACAGAATCTGAGAAGCAAATCTCACCCTGTTGGAGACGTCCACTTCTCTTCTGCACTCCAGGAAAAACAGACCAGTAAATTTGGCAGTGTGCATAAAAATGGCCCCAGTACTACACTAATTAAACAGGTTATAGCAGGTGACAAAAAGACTGGTGGCAAAAGGCACAGAAAGAAAATAATTGGGCTTGATCTTCAAGTCTAACGTCATCTGCAAAAGAGATTTAACTGCAATTCCGCTCTTTAGAAAGCTGCTGGACTGACACACGTTGAGATGCTGTTATCTGACACCCATCGAGTCAGCACAGCATAACCAGAGGCAAAGCCCACTCCAGTTACTCCCCCGTGCCCTCCCACCACGAGCTGGCTGACCCAGGGCAGGTGAGCAATGCGGAAAGCAGACAGCTCTGCCTCCCACGCAGCCAGCCCTCGGCCTCCCTCTGACACATCCATGGTGACAGCAGCGTGCCTGAAAATGTGAACTTCTGTCCCTGGGCCCAGAGACGTGCAAGGGGAGAACACCGTCCCATCGGGTGAAAGGAAGATGTAAAAAAAGAGACACGCAAAAGAAGGCCAAACAGTGAATCCCAGGCTCCCAAGGAAAAACATGGTGCGGCTCCAGCCACTAGAACAGCACAGATGAAGACAAGCACTTCATTAGGAGGGACAGACTTCCAGCATGGGCCACAGCCAGAAGTAGACAAAGTGAAGTTGTGTAGCCCTGATTTCATGCCCGAGATGCTTTGGTTTCCGAAATTCTTTTCCCAGGTGATTTTCTGTAAACAAGAGAAATGTTTTTGTAACTGTACCTATGTTTATCCATTCTTTCTCATGGGAAGGACTTTTTTTGATGTCCCTCTGGTTTGACCAATGTAATCAAAGAGGTTTGCCTTTGTTTCACCAATCAAATTGGTCTGTGTAAAATGCTATGAAAGGGAGACACATTCTAAAAGAAAAGATTCATTTTTCTAGCCTTCTGATCTCGAGACTCTGTGTCATTTTTAGTGTAAAACAGTGATGAAGTTGGATTCTGGGGTTTCAATGCTTTTCAGCTTTGTGACTGTCAAAAAAAGCCCGACTAGAAGAAGAGCCACAGCATGAGAATATTTCGAGTACAGGGATGTCAGCACTATCTGAAGTGCTACTGCTTGCAAACCTATCCTCAGTGGCCTGTTATGAATAATGAACAGAAACATCACTGAATGAACTCATTTGCCACATACCTTTAAACTCATCTCTCTATTCTTTTGGAGGGAATTAGAAATATTTTGATGAGCACTGTGCCTGGTCAAAACCAGTTCAATGTAAGGAGAAAAAATTTACTGCAAATAGCTCTTGTGACTGAAGTAGGATGCTTTGGAGAAGCCATCTGCATGGCTTCACCCCTCAAAAAAAGGCCTTTTTTTTCCTAGGGAAAAAAAAGATATAGCTGTGACTCTTTTACCCTACCCAGTGTGATGTTCTGTGACACAGTCCCTGGAATAGGCATATGAACTTTTATGCTATGTCTTAACAGTACAACTGATGCCTAAAATACCTTTTTTCAGTGATCTACTTCAAAAACATTTTATTTTGAAATTTTCCTGATCAACTTTTCTCCTGCAGAGATTTTCTTATATTTGCATTACTTTTTTAGCTTAATGGAAGCAAACTTCCTTGAACATTTTTGGTAATGCATCCATATTATTCTTACTGCATATCATTTAGTGATGTCAAACTGTATCCTTACCTAACAGGAACTATTTTCTAGTCTACTCTTATTTATACTATTACAGCTAATCAGTCATTTTAAATATAAGAAATGTCAACTCTGAGATAAAATAAAGCCTCAGAGTGAAAGGAAACGCCAGTGGTTTTCCTTATCCTATCAGGATATTGGAAAGCTGATACAGGTGGCTAGTAGCATTTCCAACTTCCAAAAACTCGAAGTGGTGTTGAGGCTGTACAGTGGCCTCCCTGCAGTTATAAGATGAGGTAATGAAGATGAGTGCTGCCTGCCAGCACTGTGTCCTGGGCAGCTCCCAGCCAGTGCTACAACATGCACTGGGAAATACACTGTCAAGCAAGCAGGCTGAGTGGAGTTTAGGAGACCACAGCTCTGTTCCTTCAGAGAAAAAACTTGTAGGCATTTTATTGTACACAGAGAAAGCCTTGAGAGGTTTGTTCTGAAGTGCTCTGCTCCAGCCACAAAGCTGCTTGGAGCTGCCTACTCCACTTTTGTCACACACAGCCCTGCACCCCAGCATCCTCCCCTGTCCTGCTAAACAGCACAGAGGAACCGCTCAGTACCCGAGCAGGACGATCATGCCATTTCTTTTTCTTTAGTTTATTTATAATACATGCTGGAACAAGGCTATCTCCACGCCTTTTGGCCGCTACTCTTTTATTCTCTTGCAGTCAAAATGGGCACATGCAGGGTGCACTCATTGTCACAACGCTATAAAACCTCCTTTTATCTTCTTTCAATACAGATTAATTTGTTTTTCCTATTAATATTCCTACTATTCTGATTTGATACTATATTGGTTCTAATTGTTCCCCAGCTCCCAAAAAGATCCAAAGACTGAGCTAGAAGAGAAAATACTGCTCTTTCTGGGTCTGAGCTGGATCTGCCCCCGGGCAGGGTGGCACAAGGGAGCCAGGCTCTACCACTGCGCCTGCTGTCTCTGCCATGGATATTCAACAACTACCCTGTAACCCTGATTTAATGGCTGAGATGTTTTGGTTTCTGGAAATTCTTTTCCCAGGCAATTTTCTGTAAACAAGATAAATGTTTTTGTAACTGTACCTATGTTTATCCATTCTTTCTCATAGGAGAAGCTCCTTGATAAACCTCTGTTTTAACCAATGTGATTGAAGAGGTTTGCCTTTGTTTCACCAATTAAATTGGTCTGTGTAAAATACTATATAAGAGAGTCACATCTCAAAAATAAAGAGTCATTTTTATAGCCTTCTGATCGAGAGCCTGTGTTGTTGTTTAGTGTACAACAGTGATTCTACCCTTCCAGCTGGCAGCTTCTGGCACTCCTGAATAAACCAGGGCTAGCTAAAATAGGACAACACAACTTTTCACTCAGTCTGCCACTCACCTGGTTCCTGGTTGAGTTAGTTTTAATGTTTATTTAATGTTTATTCCAGGAGAAGTTTAACCAGGATAAAACTTGGTACAGGATATTTGTCATCACAGAGGCAGCAAAGGATTTATTAGGTCAAGCAATATTGATTTCTGTCACAATCATTTTTTAACCAGAAAATAAGCTAGGAGATACCCTGAGCACCCTACCTGGCTGGCTCACTTGGCTCACTTTTTTTTTTTTTTTTGATGAGGATATTCTTTAACCTATATTAAGGGCAGTTAATTTTGGTTTTTTTGAAAAAGGGTGACCACTGCCCTGATCCACAGACTCTCATATTTCAAAAACCAGATTTAGCATAAATATCCTTAGCATTACAACCAGACAAAACCACTAAGTGCTTTGTTTATGGAGGAAATTCTAACCAAAGTAGAAAACTTTACAATTATTTTCATTAAAGCACAAATATTTCCATTTTATTCTTTAAAATTTTTCCACTTATTTCTTTTTCATACAGTCAGCCCCAAGAAACCTCCTGATGATCACTCTAGGCATTGTCTCAGACACAGTGACCAGGAACTCAGGGGGTTCAGGTGGCTGTTGTACAAACTCCTAAATCTGTGCTAATGACCAGAAACTCCCTGGGAGTCAGCAGAAGGAAAGAGATGTTTTAGAACAGAATTGACTTCCATGAAAATATTTTAGGAGAGAGGACACAGGCTCTGGAAGTGCTTATTTCCTTCTGGTGGCTCTTAAGTGAGACTTTGATGAATCTGTGTTTGGTCACCTAAATCCAGCCCTTCTGGCACTAATCAAAACCATGGACTGTGGTGAAGGAACAGAACTTGGGGAGTGCCAGAGGGGTTCTTAAGAATAAAACACTACTCCTAGTTCCAAATGACTGTAGTGGATGAGAAAATAAATATTTACCTTCAAAAGAAAACTTTTCTATTGCCTGAATCTCATGTAGTGTTTTTCCCTGGTTTTCATCCCAGAGTAAGTATAGATTTTCTAAGCTAAAATTAATTTCCCTGGCACTAGCTCTTCAGTGACTTACTCTAGAGTATTTTAGGATTAATCACCACTGTTTTCGCATGATGTCAATATCCTGCAATGGAATATGTATGAGGGCAGCTTGACTCTTCTAGAAGTAGCTGCTTTGACCCAGAAAGTCTTAACCAGAGAACTAAATTGTTTTAAAAAGCAGAAGGGAGAAAAAAAAAACTTCTTTTAAAAATCGCTTAAGGTCATTTATAAAACTATATATTTTAACTTAGACCTGTTCCGAAAAGATCCATAAAGCAAATCAGCCCATAACAATTAATTTAATCTTTTCCTTCTCAAGTTAATAATTTTCTGACAGTTATGGCACAAAAAATAAATGATTCAAATCAGAATTGTACCTCAGCTGACCGTGTCCCTACTGATTAAACATGCAACAAACTTACCCTCTTGCCTTCTGTCTCTTATTCCTGCACCTTTGAGCCCATAAACCAACAAGCAGCAAATTTAGGGCTGTGGCTTTCCACCCCTTGAGCATATGACCCACACTTTGTTTTCTAGAACCTATGCAGCCTGGGGCACATCATGTTATGCTGTCTTAGGAAAACAAAACCGAAAAAGAAAACAAAAAACCAATCAAACAAACAAGACCACCAAGAACTTGCTTTTGAGTGACCAGCTAGTGGGACAGGAAAAATATGAAGAATGTACATAAATGTTTGAAAGAATCAATGCACTCATCTCTGTTTTTCTCAGAGCTGGAGTGCAGCCATCACCTTCCATGGCTAAAAATAGTGTCAGTAGGCAGCTCAGAACTATGCAAATCACCTTCTTCGGTTTTATTTAATATCTCCTGAGTGAGGGACAATTCATTTCTTTGAGATGGTACAGAAAATTAGTGGAATTATACCAGCAGAGAGCAGATAAGAATCCAAGAAAATTACAAAGGATTAAGTATCATTAGTTTGAAAGAAAGCCACTTGAATGACTTTTTCCTCCAGCCTTTCTTACCCCTACAATTTTAAAGACATGAAAAAAGTTCTCCTGGTCATTGACCATAAAACCCTTAGCCCCATCTTTCAGGATAATTTCTGTTTCCTCTTCAAAGCAGTAGTTTCTGTAAAAATTCTGTGTGTTTGATGATACCCAAGGTCAGCAGCAAAGTCTAAAAAAGCTGTCAACATACTAATAAAATCCCAAACTTTGCTTTCTCCTTTGTAATCACCAAGGGCTCATCTCCACATCCAGTCAGCAAGATAATTGAATATCATGGGTGAAGGAACACAGCCCTGCCAAGCTGCTGGACTGACCTTGAACTCTTTGGCCAGCTCACCACACGTACAACGCCTCTTTGTGCAAGTCCCTGAAGAATAAACTCTGAGTAAGCAGATCAATTTCCAGCCATCTTTCCCAAGCATTGCATAGAAAGATTCAACAAACTGAGTTATATACTGCAGTAAGACTGGGCCAAAATATAAGAGTTTGAAGTCAATTTTGATGTTAAGTTTGTTGAATCTGAAATACGTCATCATCTAGTGCCTGAACCTGTGTTGTACTAAGTATATATGATTATATATATTTTTTTTTCTCTTTATTTTTTTAAGATAGTACAAAAGATGTATACCTCAGGCAACACGCTTTTTGTGACCTAGTTCTCAGATTTTCTTTATATTTCTATGAAAGTGTTATGGGCCTACAGAGTAAACATCATTATGCTTTCATCCACTTTGCTCTGCCAAAATGGTGACTAATACAACTATTATGGACTAATATAACTATTTATTAAGCAAGATTACACACAAGGTAGCTCATCATCCAGGAAGAAATTAGTAGCCAGTTGTTTTCAATTACTGTGCATAGTGAGGAGTCTACAGCTGTGGGTCATGCAAGCTTGAAACAAGGCAGGCTGAGGAATGTGGTGCTCTCTGTTTCACACCGAGTGCTTCTGAGACACCCTCTGCAATGGTTAACATCAAGAATCAGAGGGTCAGGTTCTTTCTGGAGAAAACAATGCAAGCAACTTATTCCCAGTGCTTTTTTATTTCTTTTTAATGGTAAATTGCATTGTTTCCTACCGTCAGCCAGCTCAAGATGCACGAGATTGTCTGTTGTCATTTGCTTCTGTTTGGGTTCCTCCCAGGACAGGGTGACAGCAAGGACTAGTAATCCTGAGAACAGAAACGTTATTATTTTCCAAAACACAACAGCGAGAGTTCAAAAGGCAAGAGGCACTTTCAAGATACCCAGGGATAATCTGCATGCTCCCCTTGAAAGAAAAATTTGTAATTAAAGCTGGCATTTCTGAGCAGCCTGCTAGTGCTGGTCATCTTGCCAACAAACAAAGGGGACATGCTTTGTGACACTGGCACACAATCCGTGGGGAAGAGACGGTGCCACTCCTGCAGGAAGCACGCACGAGGGATGTGTGGATCTGAGATGGCCTAGAGGGAACCTAGAGCTGAAAGGTGTTTGGGAAACAAAACGGTTGTGTAGTCACAGCAGAGAAACAGGAGATGAAACAAGGGATTTAAGAACGTTGCTTTGCTTTCCCACAAGCTTTTCCTGACACTTTGCCTTCCTTCCATTTCCTTCTATATAATGCAGAGGAGCCAATTTTTATTTTTTTTTT
>VYZR01078973.1:5989-24075 GCA_013400675.1 Oxylabes madagascariensis | reverse complement strand
AAATAGGTTTTAAGTAGCGTGGATATTATGGCTTTGGAGATCACAGACATACTTCAGGTCTCACATTTTTATTACTCACACTGGGCTGTATGAAAAAGGACCTTGGATAATCCAGTCACGTAAATTATTTCATGTTTTATTGAAAACCTCACCATCACCAAGAAAAGATCTTAAAACATTCAAAAGGCATATACCATACAGAATCGAATTTATATACAGTTAATTGCTTTGAAGAAGGAAGAACAAGTCGAACCCTCTGAGATTCAAAAGCGTGTTACCACTAAGTGTGTTAATCTGTTCCGCTTGGTTTCTCAACACGGGAAAGCGAATCAGCAGCCACAATTCCGGTCTTCTTGGAGAGGCTTTTCCGAGCAGATTACAGCACTACACCTTGTTTCAAGCATTTGTCTGCAAACAAGCAAGAGGAAAGCACCACTACAATTAACAGGGTCAGATAGGCTGAAAAGTGGAAGTACCCCTGGCAGAGGAAAGGCTTGCTGGAGCTTTCTGGTGGCAGTCTGTAATATGCTATGACTCCCCCACACCCATCTATCCCTTCTTATCTTCAAAGGGGAATAGAATAAAGGCAGAGTAGATGATGAGAAAATCCCTCTGTATTTGAAGAGAGATTTCTGCCAAGCATTTCTTACCAAGGCCACGTAACTATTTTATGCAAAATTAAAAAATAGATGAAGGCAAAAGAGAGAGAAGATATTTCATAGGATGGAATATTTGCTTGGAAAGAGGTGCTGTGGTAAGGACAAGCATGAGGTGCTTCTGTCTTCAGTGAGATCCCTGAATTGTTACCATGACTCAGGAATGATGGATAAGTGGTGAACAAAAGCGCTGATGATGAGTGTGGACTTGAAGGTAATCAGATCCCCTTTGAGAACTTTCCCCAAAAAATCATTTTTGCACCACCAGGTTTTGGGAGGCAAATCAAATCCCTAAACAGAAGAAAAAGGAAGATACAGCATTTTGAAAGGGATGACATACAGCAAACCCAGGGAAGATAAATAGCAGAAAAACACAGGAACACGGATGAAAGAAAAAAAATATCAGTGTTCAGATCTTAATACAGATAATGTTCCTGTGACAAGTAAAGTACTTCAGAAAAAGAATCAGTTTAGATCCAGCCAGGAGGGATGCTCAGACACACGTTCATCTGCTGTTCCACCTGGTGAGCAGACACAGGGAGCCAGCTCCCCCAGCAGCCAGGAGCACTGCCAGGCAGAGAAGGCAGAAATCACAGGGCTCCAGAGAGCAAACTCTTGCCTCTGTGCTTGCTCATAACCTATTAATCTGACAGAGATTCTGATTTAAACCCAACTCTGCTGAGAGCAATCCTCCACGGGTCCACTGGCATAAGGAGCCAGAGACAACTATAGCTGTAGCATGGCATAGTATAAATTGTTAGAAGCTGTAATAAATAACAAAATCTGGTGATACAAATAAACGTAGTGATGGGGAATTAACAGCTTTTCTAAAGACAAGCAGTGTCACAAAGATGTGATGCCCTTTTAAAGAGTCAGCATACATCAAGAAATGTCAGCAATTTTATACATCTATAATTTGAAAAATGTCCTCAACACAGAGCATTCCTGCTGCAAATAAGGGACAAGGCCCCTACACACCCAACTGCAAGTTGTTATTCTGGGCTTCTGAACAAGGCTGAGCATGATTATACACTCAATTCTCACGCTGTCAAAGGGTTGATGCATTTTGTCCAACTTGCTTGTCTTAGTTATTACCGTTTCCCTAGAACACCGCATCCCTGGGGGACAAACCCACGTGAAGCAGTAGTGTACAAGAGAATCAAAACCCCAAAGGTGCCTACATTAGCACACCACACCTTCATTCTTTCACCCAAAGCAGAACTGCTTTCTGTGGCTGATTTCCAATTTCATTTTAAAAAATCTCACCCACTGTAACATCTCCTCTTGCTCCTGAAAGGCTCATTTCACCATTTGTTAATGTCTTTCAAAAAGTTTTTCTGGCAGATCATCTCTCTGCTGTCTATGATAAAACTTGTTGTACTAATTTCTCTTCCCCAATGATGTTTATTCCCTCAAATATTTGCAGAACATTGCCAAGTCACCTTGCAATCACTGCTTGGAGCATTCCTATCTCATCTGCAGCCCTTCTGCACACAGCCAGCCAGCTCTTCCAGCCTCTTTTATCATTTGTCTTGTTCATCTTGTCAGTTAGTTTCTCTGACCTCTTCTTTAACTTTGTTTTATTAATTTTTCAGCACAGCCCTGTGAGGTACAAGCACAGTTTAGCAGCCTCCCTCCATCCCTCCCCACAGTGCAATCATGGTGGGACCAGGGAGGAGTTGATCCCCTCGGTCCCACGCCAAGGGCAGGACCGTGCCTGTGCCTCACCTCCTCCCGAGAGGATGAAACAGCAGCCCTTCACACGGCTCCTGTGCTCACATCCAGCAGCTCTTCATGTCCCTTCGGAGCCCGAGTGACCACTGTGGGCACAGAAGGTCAGAATTCCTCCCAAAGCACTTCTCCCAGCGTGGGTTCAGGGCAAGCACGGTCCCGGCTGCTCCCCTGGGCCGGAGGACTGGCCCAGGATGGGACACGGAGCACATTCCCTTCACTGCTTTGCTTTCTTTCCCGTGTTCCTTGTGCTAGGCTGGGAGAGGTTACTGCACATCCCCACACATACTTTTTCCTGAACAAAGGTATTATTTATGGTTGAGTGGAAGATAATGGAGTTTTCTCTCTGTGTGGGTATGGCATACCCACTGCAGTGATTTTCCATTTCATTCATACACTCTGTAGCTTCCTTCCTACTCCTGCAAGAAAATAAAACACATCTGTATTGATAGATACAGATATACATGGGGTTTTGACAGACCTGGATGTTGCTGGCCTATATAAGATTACATTCATCCCAATTTATCAGAGTGCTGGTTACACATGCGTAGTGAGGAACTCTATTATCCCGTCTTTAATTTACTCTCAAGGAGTTCATCTCTCACAAAATCCATATCAGAGCCCCCTTTCTCAATTATTTTAGCCAGGGAGGGGAGAGGTCTTTATCTGATCTGATAATGGAGCTATTTGGCTCAGCCCAGCCATTAATCCATCTGACAGCTTTCCTATGAAAAAGCAGAATTTTCATCCTACACTCCAATTTATTTCATCTCTGCACTTTCCTTCTCCAACCCTGGTTGGTGGTAATAATGAGAGCTGTCTAAAAAAATATATAAATATGGCCCATGTGTATAAATACAGATAAGGGAGGTGGCACAGGTGTGAGAAGAAGTGAATTCTGCCTTTACAAGAATTTATAGCTCGAGCGTTTATTTGCCTTATGGAAACTTAAACCAGTCACCATAATTGAAAACATCCCAACCCAAATTCCTATTTTTGTCAATAAACAAGCTCTTTATTTTGTTGTGTGTGGAGGGATTGTTTCCTGGGGTGGGGGGTGGAGGGGTGGATGTTGATTTTGTTTTATTCTGGTTTTGTGTAAGTCCCTATCACAGCAGTTCTCTGGTCTTAACGAAAAATGCTGTGCTGTGATTCCAAAGTAAGATTTACTCATTGTGGTGACACTCCAGGTATCATGGAGCAAATCTGGAAAAGAGACAGGCCTGTAATGTGGATGTTGATCTCTCCTGTCTGACCTGCTCCTCTGCAATTATCCTTAGCTGACAGCCTCTGACAAGGCTTAGAGTAGGACAAGCAGAAATCTCAGTGAAGAAGGGGTTTTCTTGGTTGTTTTTCTTTTTAAGTAAGAAAAACTGATATATAAGGCAGCTGCTAAAAGAATTTACATTTTACCCAGTATTATCAATATTTACAAAGTATTTTTATTTAAAAATGCCAAACTTGTGAGACATTTAGCCAAAATGTATTTTAAATAGAGATAATGCTTTGAAATTAATTCCAAATTCTCTGTTTCTTTTCAAAACTTTGGAAGTAGAAGATAATGTTTTTCAGGTTCAAAGGAGCATCTCATTTCCAAGGTTAGAAGAATTCTACTAATAAATGTAGGCAACACTCAGTCACTCAGGCATTTTCACCTACTGCCACTTGATTCCCTGTTCTTACAGGTGGCAGTTCAGAAACATTTCAAATTAGGTCGGGAGAGGAAAAGGAAAAAGGATTTTTCCCATAATGACATGCTGATCAAAAGACAAATCAGAATTTGTGCTTTTCCTGCTTCTATATCTACATTTTAGCTCCAAAGTCACTTAAAGATAATTTCCATGCATGCAATTGAACACTTGCATTTTCATCAGGCCACTTCAATTTCTTAGTTGAAAATGAAAGTATGAAAATGGAAAACGCCTCAGCCATGCTGGAGCATCTCCTCTAGGTTTTTGGGGATCCTCTTTTTTCTGGTTAGTTTTTGGGTCCTGCTGGAACTCCAGATGATGAGACCTCACTGTGCAGTAGGTGAATAAATGGCAAAAACCAACCCTACTTTAAGATATTGAATATTTAAATAAACCACCCCTTTCCACCTCCTGCCAAAGCACCACTGCTGCCCCTGGCACTGTCCCACCTCTACTGTCAATGCAGTTCCCTGGGGGAGAAGTGGCTCAGGATACAGGGTCAGAAATAGAAATGCAACTATAAACTTGCCAAATAGCCTGGATATTCTGTCACTGATGACTATGGTTTAGCCATTTTACGTTTTCCAAGCCTTTTTATTTTTGAGGCATCCTTTTTAGCTTTGTGCCAGAAATTTTGTTGTTCTATAACAACAACAAAAAAGTACTATGGATGGATTTTTTTTTTTTTAAGATCCTCAAGAACGACATCTGTCTGCTCCCCACCACACTCTCAGCCATTTGAACTGGCAGTCTCTCAAGACCTGCTGTGGCTGAGCTGCCCTGAAAATTTGCCACACAATTTATACTGCTTCCTATGCAGAACTTAAAGTCTCTACAGGTCCAGAAACAAGGATGGACTTCTGTTTTATAAGAGGGGCTATATATCAGTTTATCAGCAATTTCGTAAAGGCAAACATTAATGAAGATGAAAAATAAAGGTACATTTTCAATGACATCTCCTAGACCCAGCAAACACTCAGCAAATTCTGGTCCCTTTCAGGTTCATCTGCCCATGTCGCTCTCATAGATAATGTTTCTTCTGCACCCCTACCTGGGAAAAGGAGAACAATTGATGTGCAAAAAGAGGGACTTCCATTTGTTTATTTCTCCGAACGTCGCCCAAATGCATTTCAAATTGAAGGCAGCTCATGGAAATCATTGGTGGCATAAAAATTGAGCTAAAAGGATTTACATAGCCTGCATAAATTTTAAACTACTTTACACATTTCCCTGAAGTAAATTTTCTTCCTTCCACAGAGCAGTATTAAAAGAGGGAGACAAGAAAAAACAATTTAATTAACCATTCCAAGGGGTTTCCAGGACAAATTCTTAACTAGCTCTGAGATTTCCTACTTGTAACTCAAGCCTCAGTCTGATTAAGCTTCTTTGGGTAAACATGTTTACATTTATGTCAAATATTTTGAAATCAAATGATGAAAAATTGCCTTAACAGTTCTTTTACAGCAGGACATGCTTCTTGCAGCACCTGTTTGTTTCTTCTTGGCTTTGACAGGATGTTTTTTCTAAGAACTGAGCCCTGCACACCCTGCTCAGCAAAACGGGTGACTGGTAGCAGCACTGGATCATGAAAAGGAGTGAAATGAAGATTTCTGAGAAAGGTTACATCACTGCCTGCAGGTCTTAGTCCTGGCTCTGGCAAGGGCTGTGTGGGCTATCCCTCTAAAACAGACATTTTATCTACCAGCAGCATTAATTTTGGGGGGGTTTTGAGTCTCCCAACAGCTCCACAGTCCTGAGGGAATAAAACCAAACAACAAAACCCTAACTACGTAAATGCCAAGTGATTTCCAAGGCAAATATTTTAAAAGCAACTCAGATGTTCAGAATTATATGTCTGTATTCAAATGAGTTATAAACATTAATGGACTTCAAATGTATTACTTATTCATAAAATACTTCCTCTTGACATAGCTACTGCTTTCTTTCATGACTTTGTTCATCAGGCACCTACGCCCTGCAACAAACATACTTTTTTATACTCTTAGCTCAAATCAAAGATAGCACTATCTGTTATCCAAAGAGATTGTATGACGAGCAGGTTTCACAGCTCATGGTCCATAACAGATTTGGTCTTTAATCACTAAAGTATATCCCTAGTTTACAGAAGGAAAACTAACAAAGTGGTGAAGACTGTGCTGGTGCCAAACCCAGCCTGTCCTGCTGTTGCATCTCCACTAGGGCCAGAACAACTGAGAGCTTTCAAAGCTTATGGCACACTCCATTTTCTTTCCACTTGGTGGCCTGGACCCTGCAGCACTAAACTTATACCTAACATAAATGTTGCACCAACTGCTACAACTGCCTGCAAGTCCTGACAAGTATAAAACCCAAAAGCAGGATTTTTTTTTTTTTTTCCTTTTTCACAGGCTGAAAATTCTTTTTTGCTTCTTGGAAACAATTTCCTTCAAAAATTACAACCACCCTCAAGGGGACTTTCTAGTAGTTACCTGATTTTTGAGCTGTTGTATTACTCATCCTTCCTTCTTGACTCCCCCTTGCACTGTCTCCCCTTGCCATATCACGCATCATCAAATTTACGGAATGGAAACCATTTAAAACACCAAATTATTGCTGAAGGTGAACAGGACATGAAAGTCAAGTACCATGCTCTGCCTGCCTTTTGGGATTCCTCAAGTACTGCATTCTGTATTTTACTCATCAAAATGTCATGCTCAGAAAGTTACATGGCCTGAAGAATAGGGGAAACAACAGAAAGGAGAGAGGAAGAAGAGGCTTGACCCTTGTGCTATTGCTCATGTTTGCCTACAAAAAAAATTGGAAAAAGATTCCTGAGTCTGACAGCAATCACAGCCATCTTGACAGTGTCTAACGCATGAATAATGCGTTGTCAGCTCAAAAAAAGCCCAAACCTGCTTGTCTCTGAAGGCCATTTTACAGTTGGCGTATATATCTGACATGAGGGAAAGAGAGATTGCATCATCTCAGATATATGACACTCGCTGGGAATGCAGCTGCTTGCTGGAGTGACTTCCATGATAAACATGTCACTTCTGCAGAAAACTGATGGCAGCCAGAATTGTCATTCCTCTAATTCATTTTTCCCAGTCACTTTGTCCTCCTGGTTCCAACGTGCTTTGTAGACTGAGAATCAACACATCAATTGATTTCCTTAGTGTATAAAGGTAAAAATATTTTTGAAGTTTCTAACTGAACTGGGTCCAAAATACCTCAGTACTTTGGTTCTTTTTCCATTTCAATAAAATGAATTAAAGCTGAGGAAAGAAAGATGGAGACATGTAAACTTCAGAGACAAAAGCCTGATTTTGATCAAATAAAGTTCCTTTGAGAATAGTAAGTCCTGTTAACATGCAGTTTAACACTACTTGGTTATAGCAGTATTCTGTTTGTTCTTGCCTTTAAACAGAAACATAACCCAGTCTGTGCATACAGATTTCTCTTCAGATGCTTGGGAGTATTTAAAGTTTCTAACTGTTCCCAAATATAATCTTCATAACTCATAACAGTACTTAAATCTTCACAAAATGAAGGGATTTTTTCACAGGTTATAGATAATTTGGGTCAGTATAGCCCATTCTGGGCTATGGACATGTCAGAATATCTCCTTTGATTGCTCTCATACGGAGTGACACTGTGCCTACCAGGGTAATGCATCTCTGCATGGATTTCTGTCTTTTCACTGGCCACCCCGGTAACTACCCAATATATCTGACTGATTCAAGGTTGGTATTTAGAAGAAAAAAAACAAAACAAAACAAAACAAAACAAAAAAAAACTACCAAACAAAACACACATACATAGCTTTCTCCTTTTTTGTGCTTGTCTACTAGATCAGTGGAGCTGTGCAGCTCTGTTTACAACACTGCTGACACTTCTGTGGCACGAAAGAGATTTCGCAGAACCCCACTTTTGTTTTTTCGGCTTCCCCGCAGGAGAAGGCAGCAGCACAGCCAGGATGAGGAGAGGAGAGCTGGGCTGCTGCCTCCTCCCAAACCCAGGCCTGTCCTTGTGGCACAGCAGCAGCATGGGGAGGCAGCAGGGACAGACTGCCGAGTGCCACACATTTAGCTCTGCAACTCTGCACAGGCTGAGATGAAGTGCAGAGTAGCAGCTCTGCCCACAGGGGTGCCTTGTCAAGTCAGATCAGTGCAGGGCTCTGGGCTGGACCTCCACCAGTTACATAAAACCTGTCCATAAACCTGGCCAGTGCCACAGAACAAGAACTGGGTTCAGAGAGCTGACCACAGGTCCATTTCCTCCAGTACTGCGGGGGGAAGAGATGCAGTGCATCCTTCTGATTGCTCCCTAGCTTTTCCCAAGTCATTGCCAGAGCAAAACCCTCCTCTTTGCTGCATGCTAATGGGGAAAGCACTGGATATAAATTGCCAGTGTGACACAAAGGATGTCCTTTTCACTCTTTTCTTCACATTTTTCTTCCTGTGCATGCCCCAGAGTGCAAGTCCTGCTTTCCTTTCCATGACAGTTACATCTGTCAAACCTGTCACATCCTGCATTTATTCACACGAGATGCAAAAGCTAAAGCAGGTGCTACAGATGCAATTAGTGCAATGTGTTGATATCGTTTCTTGATATTTCACAAAGGAAAGAGAGAGAATGAAAGATAAAAAGAGAAAGGGAGAACAGTGGCAGCATTTGATGAGATAAACGGCTTTAGAGTACCTTGTTCTGCTGTGATGGCCTCCATCAGACATGCCCAGCAAGGTAAAAGAGGCATTTTTTCAAACAGATGGTCTCCAAGTCTTTAGAGCATTACAGCTCAGAGTAGCAGCATAGCTCACTGCCACACGCTGGGGAGGAACTGTGCCATGAAGGAGACACACTCAATTTACCTGCCCGCCTTAACAGCATCTGAACAGCCGCTCTGCTGGGTGTTAAACTGCACCTCGGTGAAAGGCAGCTGCTAGAGGGACACAGCTGAGGGTATGGACAAGAAATAAAAGCCTTTTGTTAAGGCAGTGAATTTGCACTCTGAGGACAGAGGAACAGACCATGTAATCCCTGTGACAAGGTTTATGCCACAGTGCAGCTCATGGACAGCGTGACATCAGATCCAGCCGCCTTCTCTTCCTAAAAATGTCATGGAAATTCACATTGCAGAAAACTGGTTACATCCAAAGTTCTGCAAATAGTATATTGGTTGTGTGCTGCTGCCATACAGAGCCAGGCTGCCAGGCCCTTGTGGGTACATATATTGCATTCACTGGAGAGAAGCTTTTAGTCAGCATAGGAGACTCATTTCCAGCTGTCTAGACAGACAGTAACTCTGAATTTGCAGCTTGCAGTAGGTCTGTCTGCTTTGCAAAAGATGGAGTAAATATAGCCCAGGTTTCTGTTCACAGCATGGAAAATGAAGATAACAAATTAAAACATTATCTTTACCTTTCTCTTTCTTGTCTACTAAATTTGTAGTACTTTAGAAAGAAAAGGAAATGTCTCATCAAAATAGGTTTTTACCATAAATGGCCAACTGGACTCCAGACTCTTTAGGTTCCTCTATCCAGAAGCAGAAATCAGTGCGTCAGTTGGATATGATTTGGGTTGGTGCAGAGCATCTTGAGACAGCAGATCTCTTGCTCTGATTCTCTGACACCCTCAGCAGGCTTTGCTATCCAAAGATTTATTTTGCTTAAAGAAAGGGCTATACCTCTGTACCAATGCATCAGAAATGAGCCTTCAAATCAGGTTCACTCTGGGCCATGAAAATAGAAAAGAATACTTTCTCTGAAATTTGCCTAAATTGGAATGTTCTTTTCCAGCTGCTGTCCCCTACTTGAGTGGAGCTGGCAGATTTATGCATTCAGTATGTATTCGCTTAAACTACTTCTACCTAATGATAAAGAAAGTATTAATTCATAAATAACCCTAGGCAGTGGCAGGCCTGAAATGTATACATTACTTACTTATATCTGTGTTCAGCAAGCTGAAAAATGACAGAGTGCCCCAGCAGTGCAACCAGGCAAAGCATAAAGCGTTCAGCTGAGCGGGAGGAGAGGCCACGCCGCGCTCCTCGCACGGGCTGGGCTGGCAGGTCCTGGCTCTATTGCTGCTGCAGATTAACCTGGCTGCAGGAGCTGCCAGGGCCTGGCTCAGCAAAACACGGTGAGACACAGCCTCCAACCACGCCTGGTGCACGGGGCTGCCGCAGAGAACCTGGCAGGCTGTGGCCCCCGGATCAGACACTGCTGGCTGGTGCTTTTCTCCCATCACCTCAGATATCTCCCCTGCTCTCCTGCTGCAGGAGGCAGAATATTTTATCTTCCATGGGGCAAGACATGCAGACACTTTAATAGATTGATTTTTCTTGTTCTTCCTTATGAAGGTAAATCCCAGAGCTGCTGGGCTGGGCCACTTCCAAGTTTTGCAGTCAGGGATTTCCACAGAAAGAGCTGACAATGCAAATGGCTCCAGCAAAGGCTTTTTTCATGACCCTAGTGACCTTTTTATTTTGAGCAGATAGCAGCTTTTATCTCTTTGCACCATTTGGTTATCATATTTTTATATCGCTGAGTGAACCTCTGATGCTGCTACCTGGGGAGAACAGGCATAAGAAATTCTTTCATATGGATCTGTAAAGCACTTCCTTGCTGAGGCACGGCACCCCAGCCATCCCAGGCTCGGGCACTCGCATTAAGCACTTCACTCTCACACTGCAGGGTCTTCTTTTAGTCCATTACTGAATGAGTAGAGTACCTCTCCCGATAAAAAACTGTTACACTTCAGTTGTGTTTCAACCACCACAGATTAATACATCTGCTAACCAAAATACAGTCACGCTAGTCCCTTTTCCTCTTTGTGAGTCCATCCTCATTTCAACTCCAGCCTGGCACAGGTGAGAGTCCAAGAGAGGAAAGTTAGCAACAGTCCTTTTTCTTACCTCACTCCTATTCAAACTATTTCCTTAGAAGAGACCAGCCTAGCAGTTATTAGAGTTCATAACCTCTTTCTTAATTACCTACATAAAAGTTAAAGCTCTGCAAAACACAGGAAGACTATGAATAAACTGCCTCATGTTTACCAGAAACACTTGCCTAATTATTAGTGGTTTTAAAATGTGACTACACATGAATGATAAAGAGAAAATTCCTTTGCATTTTTGTATTTCCTCTATACAGTACACGGGCAAGCTTCCACTAATCAAATATTCCCTTCAGCAACAATACAACCCATTATTTCTGAACTTTCAGTACTTTCATCCTGTAAGCTCTGGAGCAGTGTGACCAAGGAGACAAACAGCTTACAGGTATTTGGATGCTAATGAACTACAGATGTGCTGTTCAATAAACTGAGAATGATGGTGCCTGTAACTCCACCTTCATTTACTCTGCAGCGAACCCCAGAGCGGGTAAACGGCAAGGAAGAAAATAGAAACACAGGACCCAGGGTACACTAATCTCTGGCATCAATGCCTTGCATTTCTCTCTTCCAGGCAGAAGAACAGAATGCCTAGATCCAGAATTTGGATCCTAAATGAAAGGATTGGTATTTCTCTGAGGTACCAGCCTCCCATCAGTACCTCCAATTTCTATACAGTAGCACTAAACATGTGTTCTCATGTACCCTAATCTCAGGATTACCCTGGCAGAGGGATGGATAAACGCACATGAATAGTGTGCCCAAAGGGTGTGTGGTGGCCAGAAACCTGCTCAGGCCAGCAGAGAGGTGCTGAAAGGGGCTGTGAGCAGGCTGCTGGTGCCAGGGGAGCCAGCGCTGCCCCAGCTGCCATGGAAAGGGCCCGTGGAGAGGCACACAGGGGAGCAAACCTGTCAATAAGAGCCGTGTGTGAAAGAGTTGAGCAAAGAATAGTTCTGTATTTGGAAAGCCACGCTCCCCAGCTGAAGGAACAACGTTGGGCTGTGAAAATTTTGCCAGAAATCTTCCAAGAGATATATCTTGTAAGGTCACAGAAGGGCGGTGGGTACCTGAAAATCAAGTGGAAGGTAAGTATTTAACAAAATAATGACAAGGTTTGACTCATCATTTCAGCTTAGATTTTGAGACATGCTGTCTTCTACCATTATTCATGTATTTTTTTTCCCAGACAGATGCTGTCAGCACTGCAATTATCTATGCTGGCTCCAGCACTCAGCTTCTGGGCTGGCCCAGCACCCTAAGAAGATTGAGACTGTGGCAACTGTGATGTTGACTGACCCCTAGCAAACAGGAAAAGGGACAAAAGGCAGAGCCACACTACCTGACCAAGCTGCAAACTTTGCAAGTTGATCTTTTCATTCTCCCTGCCTGTCTGAGTGTGCCAACTCCAAACTGCCGTGAGCAACACGGTGAGCAAATGAAACGTTGTGTGCAATTCATCTCTAGCAAACACAAACATATTACACCAGTGGAATCAAACTTTAATTTCACATTCAGATAGCTTTTAAACCAGCCAGCTGGTAATGTGCTTTGATGAGTTATGGCTTCTTTTGAGAAGACCGATCTTCTGCCAATAGCATCGATTTAGCAGTAATGGCTTTTTAAAATATCACCTCTTTCCAAACTAAGGGGTAGGGAATTTGTTTAGGTTGCAGAAAGCCAGGCAGACAACGTGAACTGCACCACTGCTGCTACAGGATTTGTATTGTTCCGTGTCTCTCTGACACCTGTGTTTACTAATTGATAAAGATTTGAGACCACACCGAAGTGCTTGTCTCTCTCCAGTTCACCTAGCAGTTAATAAATGTTTCCAGGATCCCATCCTTTCATTACTGAGTCAATTGAGGGGAAAATAGGTTTTCTCCTTGAGTCCAAACATCCCTGGAAAATTCGAGGTGCTGCTTGCATCTCCTAAAAGATTGCAGTCTCTTTGCATTTTCAAAAGAGGACTGTGAACGCCTCTTAGAGAAACTTCCTCAGCTATCCATTTGCCTAAAGATATCGGTGTGAGATGTGCAGAACAATTCTGAGAGAAAACAGGAGAAAACCACAGTTCAGCTAGATTTAGAGGGGGAAATACCCTTCTAAATGTCAATGGAAAACACCACTTTTATATGTAAACTTGTATTTCTGGTAAAAAGATTCCAGCAAATTGCTTAAAAGCAAATAAACGAGGATTATCATATTTCCCTATGACTAACGTTTATTGTTTTTTCTTCCAGAATCCTCAATCGTTTTTGTTTGTTTCTCTTTGAACAAGTATGTTTTTCCACAACCATACGGATGTAGCAACATTTTGAGGTAATTTACACTTGTTGCAGATACCTGACTAATCTTAATGTTTTAGCCCCTTTTGTCTTTGTTTATGCTCTCACTGATCTGGAGACAGTCAGATGTCTTCCATTCACGGACCAAATGTGAGTACGATACCATACTTACATGGTGAATTCTCTTAAAAACTAAAATAGTTATTTACCCTGATCATAAAAAAAACCAAAACCAAACCAAAAAAAACCAACCAAACAAACAAAAACACCAAACAGAAATTGGAGTTTCACGTCCTGGGACTGCAAAGCTGTTACTCTTCAGAATTGAGACGCAATCATCAGTCATCATTTCACCTGATTAGCTTTCCTCCCATGACTTAGTGAGGAATTGCCACAGATGGGTATTCATCCATAAAGTTTACCAAAAAAAGCAAAAGAAAAGAGAGTATTAAACAAAATGAAAGCATGCAGCTGATGCTTTACATTCTTCTTTTTCTCTAATTTTCAAAAGATCAAGTTTTAGGATTGCTGCTTTCTTTGTGGATATTTTAACTCCTTAGCAAAAGAAATCACAGAAATTTCAGAAATAAAGTAAATAAGCAGGGGAAAGCATGCCCTTTGTAAAGCAAAACTTATGTCCCTGTGGACTTCTGAGGGGACGAAAAACACAGAAGACAAGGATACTGATGTCTGAAACCGGAAAGCCAGAAGAAAAGTAGATGAATTTTGGTTTCACTGACCAGAACATGTACACAAGGTGGAAAAGGAAGAAGAAAAACTCAGAGGAAATAGCAAGAGCCCCGGGAAGCAGAAAGATGAAGCATGTAACCAGGATTATGTGATCTGGCAGGCACCAGGAAGTACATCAGTGGAAAATTGTCAAAATGAGAGTGCTGCCTTTGAATCAGATTTTTGGACACTGACAGAGATTTCCTCTGGCATGGAGCAAGGGAATTGCTAGGATCTTAATAAATAATTTTGGAGATACATAACCATTTTTTTCCGATTAAAAGAATCTTCTTGGGGCCTTTTGAGACTTCTACTTTGAGCACTATTAAAATTTGAGAACTTTGGCCCTTTTTCAAGTCCTTCTCCCTGCTTCTCATATCCAAAAGAGAGAGGTGGAAAAGGTTTCTTAAAAATGAAGGAGGCAGGTAGAAACAGAGAACTTTTCCCATGGGATATTATAGCATTCATACATTCCCATGAAAAACATTTTCTTGATTGTTTCTCCTCCTAAAAGTAGTAGAGGAAAAAAAGATTTCACCAGAGATTATAAATTAAACTCAGTGTAGTGTTTGAGGAAGTCTTTAAAGTTTGTGTAAGCTGGTACTTCTAACAATGGGTAGCACACACAAGATCTGGAGAGTTTTCCTCGGGCTCCCTGAATCTGTCTTCACTGATCATCCTTGCCTCAGGCTGCTCTTCTTCGGTCAGATCCAAAGCCTGTTCCCAACAGAAAGGTTCTCTAAATCTAACTAGGTTGAGGAGGAAACTCCAGGCACTACAGGCTTGCTTTGTGACACCCCCCTCTCCTCCCATCATTGCAGTAGGAGATGCTTTGTTGCAACCACTGCTGTGCAATTAATGCCAGACTGGTTTTGTGATATACACTGATAGGAAATATAATGAAGTACTCACCTCCTTTTCACTAGGGAATTCAGCCAGGACAACTTGTTTCCTCATGCATATGTGCCAAGGGCTGACAGAAGATGTGGATCAGAGACAAGCATAAATTATTTCCATTGTTTGCTTTGCTAGCTCGGAGGAATGAGAAATCACCAAGAAACAGCACTCCATCAAGCAAAAGCCAGGACTGCCCTTCAACAAGCCCTGCTCCCAGGAGCTCGAGCTCTCAACAGCTGCTGCCACAAAACTATTGACACCAGCTCACAAAAAGGTCCCTAAAACTTCTGCAAGAGGTGAAACACTAAGTAGGCATGCAGAGAGAATTAGTCTCTCATTTTCAGCACACAGTGAGCAGGAAGGAGCCTATGAACCAGCCAGTTTGAGGGAGCTCCTATTTCCTCTGCCCTTGGGAATAAGGAGCCTTCTTATAGGTGAGTACTAGCCAGCAGCCACCTGACTCTTCTCTTGGACATCTGGGAAGCCATCAGCGCCCACAGAACTTGATCCACCTCCCCCAAAAAGACCTAATTACACCAATTAGCCTGTTCCATGCTTAGATACATGAGTAGAGGTAGCCCAGCTGCCACAGACACCACTTTGCTACTCTTCTGCTGACACTTTCCAAAGCTTCCATAAATGTATGGCAGTTGTGTGTTCCAGCTATGTTTTGCAAGTCTCCCGCCAAAATTTCTCTCCCAAACATTTTCATTGTATTAACTATTGGTTTTCAAAATCCCATGCTAGATAGCTCTCTTCTTCTCTGCCTTTTCACTAAGGTTTCCAATACAGTACCTGTACTCAGTACCACGTGTGCTACTTTCCTACATGGAAGCAACTCTAAAGCTATTGAAATCCTAAATTCTAAGAAGAGAAGGAGAATTGCCTCTGTTTTCCACAAAGTTGTTCGAACAAGCCATCAGCTCTGCAGCCTTCAGAGAACAACGAGACGTGACAGCAGTATTTCAGTCTGGAAAGCTTGCTGGTGGAGAAGAGGCTTTTTCCCTAGTTAACCTTCACAGGGAGAGTCAAACTACCAAAAAAAAAGAACGAACCAAAAACCCAGGCCGAGGGCTCCCATCGTTATTAGTCATATCCATCTCATGCTGCTTTTCTATTCCCTTTCTCTAATAAAGCGGCACAATGCCTTCTGGCATGCCAGAGACCTCATGACTGTAGGGAAATCTATTTTCTTACTTCTTCCTGACAGAAAAGCCCTGTGTCCTGAGCAAAGACCTCCTCTCAGGCAGCAGAGCTACAAGACTCTGCTGTCCTCAGCCACACGAGAGGCCATAAAGCTGTAATTAGCACCCACTGGCACAAGGATGGAGTAATCACGGCCTGAGGCAAGAAGGGTGAAGGGTCTTGCTCTCGGACATGCNAGGGAACAGCCACCATAGGTTTTTGGTAACAGCCATGGTAACTTATTTCTACATATTTGCTCTCCAGTTTTGCACCTGAGAGTTCCCAGAAGGAAGTTTAGGGGCAGAGTGGAGAAGATTCACCGATAGCTTCACTGACAGCAAGCGGAGAGTCAATCCTTCCAGACACTTTTCCAGGTACACCTAGCTTGTTTCTATATCTAGACTATACACCAAGCTCACACGTGATCTTTTCTCTCTCCTACAGCTTAGACAGTGTCCACACAGTGAGGTAAGAAGGTTTAAAAGTGTTAACCTGCCACTGATTCCCTGGTGAATGAAGGAGCTGGCATCAGGGGGAATGCTGATGTCAGGAAAGAGAGATGTCTCCTATAATTCAAAAGTGGTTACTTTGCATGTTTGTCTAGAATCTTCTGCAATTCTCTTCATCTTTTCTTTCAAGAAATGTAGGAGTCTACTTGTCTGAATNATCCTTCCAGACACTTTTCCAGGTACACCTAGCTTGTTTCTATATCTAGACTATATGCCAAGCTCACACATGACCTCAAATTTTCTCTCTCTTACATCTTAGACAGTGTCCACACAGTGAGGAAAGAAGGTTTAAAAGTGTTAACCTGCCACTGATTCCCTGGTGAATGAAGGAGCTGGCATCAGGGGGAATGCTGATGTCAGGAAAGAGAGATGTCTCCTATAATTCAAAAGTGGTTTATGCCAACAACAACGACTGCTAATTTTCTCTAACAGAGAATTACAAAAGCAAAATTATAATCTACATTCTTATTCAACGAGGCAGCTCTTGTCCTCCTGCTCTCAGTGCTGGCTTCAATGCTGTAGGCAACTAAAGCAAACTNATCTTTTTTTGCATGAGTACTGTTTTGTATCAGGTTTTTGCACCACTCAGCACTGTATCTGGCAAGCGAAACTCGTTTGCAGTAGCACGCAATTAGCAGGGGCTGGGTCATTAGGTAAGGATTCTTGGCAGGGTTTTTTTCCTGTAGTATACGTTTCACTCCTAAGCTAACGAGGCATCNACAACAAAACCCATCCACGTGCATATGTGTTTGAGCACAAAAAAATACCTTTTTAACTAAAAACAGTTTTGAAAGGATATCAGGGTCCCCTCGTGCAGGAAATGAAAACATATGCCATTGCTTAGGTTCCATTCCTTATGTATCTGTGCATTATGTCCTCCCTAATCCTGCAGTGTCCATTCCCATGTGAGTGATGGCTACCAAAATGAGGGAAGAGACAAAAGTATGGGGCAGAGCCATGCAGGCAGCCTTTGTGCAGCTCCAGTTGCCAGGGAGATGCTGTCCACTCCGTGTCCAAATTGGAACAGCTGTCTCATTTGCAAACTGACCTGCAGGCAACAACGAGCATGCTGTGGCCAGCAGTGGAAAAGATGAGCAAAACCAGGGAAAAATAATTACGGGCACCAATAAAAATGCAAAAATAACTCAACCCCCCGCCTTGTCGCTAAAATAAAATATTTGAGCTAGCAAGATACTTCTAATGTAAGCTAATGAAGGACATGGTTCCTTTTCATGGCTGTTAAAAAGTGCAGTTACCGTAATTTCTACTTTGTGCATAAAAAAATGCCCACCAAAAGACTGCTACAGCTTCAGAGACTTTTTGGAGGAGACTTATTAAAAAATTCAGCCAGTGTTTGAGAGTGACAATGTGCAACAAGCTGCTGGACCTGCGCGGATACGAGACTGAATTGGTTTCCTCTTTGACAAACCAGACAAGGCAAAGCTCCCAGCACCCCTGAGATGCTCTCACAGGTCTGTGAGCCTGATATTTCTGAGTCTGAAAGATTTTTAGCCTGCTAGCAGCTGCTAA